>CM047805.1:114580633-114760296 GCA_026214975.1 Gentiana macrophylla
ATTTGCTTACAAATAGTTGAAAAATAAAATTTTACATAATAATTATTTGACGATTAGAATATGATTTATGATTTAGAAAGATTTAAAACAATTTACAGGGTGAACAAATTCTTATGAGTTTTATATGCTTTTTGTAAAAAAATTTATGTTTACCTCGATCATTATATTGATAAATCATTAAAGATCTTATGTTTCCGGAAGTTTGATGTGATTTATTTATAGCGTGATCATTTCACCATCATTCTCTATGGATTTTACATGTCCTTCAAAATAGGAAATTGAGTCAATAACGATTGGAAATAAAGTCATCATTTTTGGAAGGGTTCATAAACATTTTGTTTGTCTTGATACATTATGCCGACATTGTACTCGATCCTCAAAGCCAGGGTATGTAGGAAGCTCTCAGATGGTGTTCAACCCTTCCACAAGTTCACTAACTTGTGTTCATCATTTTACTTTTACATCATATTTCGCTTCTTCATGCACTAAATATTACGTTATGACATGGTATGTTCAAACTCCATCACCGAGAATTTCAAGTAGCATGAAGACTTTTGAGTCATATTTTTATGTTTAATGCCAAGAAAGCCCCTAATATACTATACATTTGCTTAATTTCACCATTATTTTTCATTCGACATCATTTTCTCATTTAATTAGAAGCCCGACACATGATGAAGTTCCGCTCTGGTCTTTGTGTTATAAAAATGTTCGTTGTAAGTGAATGACAATTTATGAAATATATGCAGCATCAAGAATTAGTAAAGCTTGAGTTTATAAATGTTAACAATTCAAACTAATTTGTTGGTTCAATGTTTTACGGACTTCCTTTTTCCAGAGGGTAATCTCGTAAAATAATAGCTCAAATACGTAGTCGATTGAATAATAGGTTAATGTTGTAAAAATACATTAAATATACTTTATAAAAGTAACGGATTAAAAAATGATTTAACGTTATAATCTTTATATAAAACATACTTTGATCGAATGCATATTTTTCATTTCCACGGTCATACTACTTAATCATCACAAGTATGAAAATCGGAACATGGTGGTAAATAGACTAAGTTGACTTTCTTGAGAGCCGTTATCTAATGCGGTGAAGCAATGTTTCTCCAAAAGCGAGGAGTAATTGTTAATGAAAGTGATTAGCTTACAATAATTTGAAATCAAAAATTTTATGGAAAAATTATTTGATGACTACAATATGATTAATGATTTAGAAAGATTTAAAAAATTTATGTGGTGATTAAATTATGATTTTTAGGTAAAAAATTATGTTTACCTATTATCATTATAACGATAAATCATTATAGAATCTTATGTTTCGTAAGTTTGATGTGATTTATCTATTTCTTGATACATTTCATCATCATTCTCTATGGTTTGTACACGTCCTACAAAATAGGAAATTGAGTTAATAACGAATGGACACAAATTCATCATTTTTTGGAAGGGGTTCATAATCATTTTATTTGTACTGATACATCGTACCAACATTGCATTTGATAAATCTAATCGGAAATGTAAATACAAATATTTATAATAAAACTAATCTTTATAATCACAATATAAGATTGCATTATCATATCATTAAAAATGATAAGTTATTGGAGATGTAAGTAATTTACAAATTACACAATAAACTAAACACTAATTCTTAAGTTTGACCTCAGATCAAAAGTGTGGCCTTTACAAGGAACATAAAGGCCAATATTGGTCAGTAAAAGCTAGTTAGGAGACTTAAAGCCAACATAATTTAAGGAGATATTATTTTGGAAGGGTATCAAAACTCCAGGCTTCTTTTTCAGTTTCAAACCTTTGCTCTGCTTTCATCGTTTTTTACACTCTCTTGGAATTTTTAACCACTACATTTCAAGGACCGAATAATATCTCTCTTACAAATGAGAAGTACAATATACTTGATCCCTTAAAGCCGGGGTATGTAGGATGCTCTCGTGATAGTGTTCAAACCTTCAATGAGTTCATTAACTTGTGTTCATCATTTTACGCTTTTACTTCATATTTCACTCTCCATACACTAAATATTACATTATGACGTGATTTGTTTGAAACAACATCGCCGAGAATTTCAAGTAGAATCAAGTCTTTTGAGTCATATTCTTATCTCTAACTGTAACGCCCCGCTCCCAGATACCTAGCCCTTATCCGGAAGAGAACGTTCGGCGCGTATAGCATTAAATAAATTTAATATTATCGCCCGACCTCTACGTCGTCGTATCAAAAATTAAAGCAAGCGGAAGCTAAAAAGGCTCTCGGTAGAACCATTAATGCTACTCGAATAGAATACAAGCAGACTAGGGGTAGAAAGGAAAACCTTACAACAACGAGATAAAGCTTACAACGTACGATGCTACAAAAGAAAGATACAACACTTGTCTTACAAAGATTCTTTTAGAAGAAGGTACAACAGGTTCTTTAAAACAAAAGGTACAAAATCTAGTAAAACCTATAATAGAAAGTAAGAAGAAAGCGTCATCATGGCATCAACGTCACTGAGTCTTCATTGAACTCCTTAACGAGCTCAAGGCTAACATGTTCGTCTTCTCACCCCAAAAGCACACAAAACAACATATGCAATTGAGGTAAGTACAAAGTACTTAGCAAGAGGAAGAAGCTAATGTATAATCAAGTCTTACAACAAAAGGTTCATTAATTATTATTAAGTTATCTTTATGAGACCGACTCAATTAGGGGGTTCACTTCATGCTCATCAACATGTAAATGACTAAACGTTTCTAACTTAACTTATCTTTGTTCTGACATGTTTTGCGAGGGCACCGCACTTAGTGAGATATGCACTAAGACGGAAGACGCAACCCTATAGAGATAAATCTCTGGCGGTCCCGAGATAATCATTCCACTTTATCTGGCCAACCACCTTGAGAGTGACCGGTGAATGCATATCTCGTTCGTGAGTTTGTCCGCGGAATGATCACTACTTTATCTGGCGGGTCTAGAATCCGGCGATGATCATCACCACTTTATCGGCCAAACATCACATTTCCGATATTATCTTGTGCCTATCAAGCTCTCGTGATGTTTAAACTTTTATCTAGTCAAATATGTTTATTAAGTGATTGGCTAGCCACTGGGTTCATTCAGGACACAAAAAGCTCCTACTCCTCTTCCTAAAACTCTTAGACTCAAGCTATCAATTACACGACATCGATGAATTATAATTCATCAAAGCACAAAACCACTCTTACTCTTCCTACGGTTCAAATTTCAATTCCCTTTAAGAATACATCCGGTGCAAGAACCAAGCGCATGAAGCTTATTCATGGCTTTGTAATGTTCATGAATGTTTATTAATGTTTATTTTGTAGATCAAAAACAACACTTGAAACTCAACACATAGCTCAAACATCATATTTCCCAAAAGCAAGATCAATGCGTGCGCATTCTAATCATCTGAGCCCTAAACTCCTGATTTTCAACACTTCTCGATTCTACAACCTTTCGAAAATGTTTATCACCAAAAATACACATCAAAACAACATGAAAACAGCCTTTAAACATACCATAACATCTTTTACTACAACAACAACAATTAACATGATTTACAATCAAGAAATAAACACAAAAACTCAACCTTAACATCATAAAACTTTAATTAACATTAGGAAGAGCCTCTTTACTTGATTGAAGCCACAAACCAAAACCAATCTCTGAGAACTTAAACATGCCTCAAACAAGATCTAAAAGATCACAATTAACATGAATTAATTGATGATCAAAGCTTGACATCTTGAGAAGGTTCTTTAGATTTTAAACATCAGACTTCTTTTCAGCAGCTATCAATATATCATCCACATACAGGACAAGATAGATATGTGATCCATCTCTCACCGATCAGGATTGTGATATACATGTGATCATATGGACACTGTTATAACCCAACCGGATCATATAATCATCAAACCTTTTATACCACTTTGTCTCAAGAGCTGTTTTGATCTATATAAGGACCTTTTTAAATTTCACACAAAACCTTCCTTTCCAGGAACTTGAAATACCTCTGGCTGAGTCATGTATATCTCCTTATCTACCTCACCATGTAGAAAAGATGTCTTCACATCTAATTGCTCAAGTTCAAAATCCTGCTGTGCCACTATTGCTAGTAACACTCTGACTGAAGTGTGTCTGACCACTAGTGAGAATATCTCATCAAAGTCTACCCCTTCTTTCTGACTGAACCCTCTTGCAACCAAACATGCCTTATACTTGACACTTTCTGACTCAGTCATTCCTTCCTTCTTTTTGAAGATCCACTTGTAAGTAACAACTCTACTATCAGCGGGATGTTTAACTAGATCCCAAGTCTGATTCCTCAATAATGACTCCATTTGATCTCCTATGGCAGCAAGCCATTGAGATGCTTTAGAACATGTCACTGCTTCATTATAAGTAGAAGGTTCAAAACCATCCACCTCTTCTGCAACTTGAAGTGCATATATAACCATATCATCAAAACCATACCTCTTGGGAGGTATCCCAACATTTGATCTTCTAGCCTACTTGGCGAATTTATATACTGTGTGACCAATGTTCCATGTTTGATGCTTTGATGATCCATGTTCGATGAAGCGCTTGGATCGGACTTTAGTTCAAACAACGGATCGGATGAGTCTTGACTTGGATCGGCCAGATTGTTGCATGTCGACCGACTCCACTTGAATCTCCACCTGTTTCTTAGCCTCTCAGTTCAAAGACCTCCCACATTGGTGAGTTAATCATAGAATTTTCATCAAAGACCACGTCTCTAATGAGTATGTCCCTGGACTCTGCGATGACCAAATTCTATAACCCTTAATTCCATCACCATACCCCATAAACACTCCTTTCTTGGCCCTTGGTTCCAGACTTTCCTTCATTCACATGATAGTAAACCATGCTTCCAAAAACCCTTAGAATCGTGTAGTCGGTGAGGCTTGCGACCACTTCTCAAATGGTGTCTTGAGGCCGATCCCTGTGTGAGGACTCTATTAATTAAGTAAAAAGCGTGGTTATAGCCTCTTGCCCAAAATCTCCTTGATAAACCCAGAGAGTGCATACATCTTGCCCTCTCCAACAGAGTTTAATTCATTCTTTCTGCTACACCATTCTGCTAAGGTGTATTCCTAACTGTATGATATATGGAAATACCCTCATCCTTACATAATGTATCAAACTTTGACCAGTAGAATTCCAAACCAATATCTGTTCTGAGCCTTTTGATTTTCTTGCCTGTCTGATTTTCCACTAGAGCTTTACACTTCTTGAAAATGTTGAATGCCTCACTTTTGTGTTTCATCATCACCACCCAAGTCATTCTTGAATAGTCATCTATTAATGACACAAAATATCTGTGACCACCCAATGATTCCACCTTTGATGGACCCCAACAATCAGAATGGATATAATCAAGTGATGTCTTTGTACTGTGTATGCCTACTGAGAACTTGCTTCTATGTAGCTTCCAAAACACACAGTGCTCACAAAAATCTAGATTATTGACTTTATATCCCCCAAGAAAACCTGCTAAAGAAAGGACTTGCATTCCTCTTTCACCTATGTGACCAAGTCTCATGTGCCACAACTGAGTCTGCTGTGACTGATGAACTTCTGAGGATGCCACAGCAGCAGAGTCAGATACATTAGAGCCTTGTAATATATACAAGGTTCCCTTCTTGATACCTTTGAGGACCACATCTGAACCTTTGTAGACATTCAGCTCTTCACCTTCTCCCTTGAAATTGAACCCCTTGTTTTCTAGTAGTCTAAAAGATACCAAATTCTTGGTCATCTTTGGAACATGTCTAACATCTTTTGGTGTGCAAAATCTACCATCCTCTGTCCTCAACTGAGCCAATTCCCACTATCTTGCATACCCTGCTGTTTTCCATAGAAATATGACCTCCATCTATCTGCTCATAAGTAGAAAACCACTCCTTGTGAGGACAAATATGATAGGATGCTCTAGAATCTAAGATCCAAACATCAGTTGATGTGTTGAATCCCTAGCAACTAAAGCGAGATCCTTATCGAATGCTCGTCAGCCACAATTTCTTGTGCGAGTACTCTCTCTTGCCTTTTCTTCTTTGGACAAGCTGGACTTCCAATGCCCTGGCTCTTTCTGATAATTCTGAGACATATATGGACTTAGGACCTTTGGAACTACCTTTCTTGGATTTCTTCTTCTGCATGCCCTTTCCCACTGTTACTGACTACTAGTCCAGCAGCCTGACTGTCTGTCCCTGCTGGCTTGTGTCTTAGATCCCTGGCATGCAAAGATGCCCTCACATCCTCTAAAGCCACTGTATCTTTCCCAACTATAAAGGACTACACAAAGTTTTCATATGAACTTGGTAATGAAACCAACAGGATTAGGGCTGCATCTTCATCTTCAATTTTAACATCAATATTCCCGAGATCAAATAATATTGTGTTCAGCTGATCCAGATGTTCCTCAGCAGACCTCCTTCATGCATCCTCAGACTAAATAGTCTCTGCTTTAGCAGCAACTTGTTGGTTAATGACTTAGTCATATATAGGCTTTCAAGCTTTGCCCACACCTTGGCAAATGTCTTCCCTCAACAAACATCGGTGATAACATCATCGAGATAAGCAAAACATGATGGTTGAATGTGCTTTATCTTTAGGGTTTGCGAAATCTGCTTGAGTGGCATCTCCTTTACCAAATAAAGAAGTCCATAATCCTAGTTGTTTTAACAAGGGACGCATCTTGATTTGCCACAGACTAAAACTGTTTCTTCCTATAAATTTGTCAATTTTTACGTTAACTACAGACATCTTTCTTGCTAAAGATCACAACTTTTATCACAGATTCCTAGCACCGGTGAAGGTCTTGATGAAGATAAAGGTTGTCCGTACAGATGATTCTCTCAGAACCTTGGCTCTGATACCAGTTTGTTATAACAGGATAGAGAGAATCCATATGCAATAATATAAACATAGAAGCAATCTAACATAAACAATCACACAGAGGAACAAAAAACAAGAAGAACATAGGATTTAACTTGGTTTCCGGTGTTGTGCCGACTACTCCATGGACAAAAAGAGTTATTTTATTATGCACTGAATTCACGTGGATTACACACTTTACAATGATCGATATAGTTGTTATTTATAGGCATAGATCCCTAAACCCTAACTGCCAAGAATCTTTGTCAGATTGCAATAAATGCCCCAGATGTTGGATCCCTCTGCTGATCCCAACTCAGCTGATCAATGCATAGATGTAGAACTCTGCTGCACCCAAAACTTCAATGAGACCCTCGTGAGTTTGCGACACCGTGAAGAAACTCAACGAGACTTTCCAAATTGACTTTCACGAGACTTGGATACACATCTACATCGGACCATCACTCTGCGACTATCGAGTTAGTTCCACCAGATGTAGAGTTTAAGTCACTTCTTTGACATCATTATATTGATAAATCATTATAAAGCTTCTATTTCAAGAAGTTTGATGTGATTTATCTTTAGCTTGATACATTTCACCATCATTTTCTATGGTTTGTACACGTCCTTCAAAATAGGAAATTGAGTTAATAACGAATGGACACAAAATCATCATTTTTGGAGGGTTCATAAACATTATGTTTGTCTTGATACATCGTACCGACATTGCCTTTGATAAATCTAATCGGAAATTTACATATAAATATATTAATAAAACTAATCTTTATAATCACAATATCAGATTGAATTATCATATCTCTGAAAAAGATAATTTATTGGAGATTTAAGTAATTTACAAATTTATACACAATAAACTTGACACCAATTCTTAAGTTTGACCTCGGGCAAAGAGTCTGGCCTACAAGGCACACAAAGGCCAATATTGGTCAGAATAAGCTAGTTAGGAGACATAAGGACAACATAATTTAAGGTGATAATATTATAGAAATGCATGTGTTATAATCTCTCTAGATCCCATTGCACTACATTACAATGATAGATTGTAAAAATAAGCATTTGGCTAATCTGTCATTGTTTTATTTTTAGATTTTATATGATGTAGGGAGCCAACGACTTAGATCCTTTTACAAAAATTAAAGTAAAAAATTAAAAGAGTTAAATTAATCAAGTATCTAAATATTGTATGTGAAACATTGATGTCTAATTCTGCTTGTGGAGAATGATTAAACTTGTCAAAAAATATGAAAAAAATAATGACATGAATATCGAATTTTGACATTGATATTGTTATAAGATACATATCCACTCATTTTAGGACGAAAATAAAAAAATTAGATTGCACTTGATAAATTAATTAATGGTATATAAATCACTTAAAAGTTGTTGTCAAATAAATTTAAAGAGGCACACTGATTAAATTATATCTGAGAATTTTCATATTAATTGTTCTAACAACATACCTTTCCAAATGAACGGGGTATAAAACATGGATGGAACGAAGAAAAGCGTATGTAGACAATATCTTTTAATATGGAAATTAAGTAGTCCAACTATCTATCCATGCTACCAATGAAGCTATAAATATGGGAACACGGAAGAGATTTCTCATCCATCCAAACACATAAAAAGAACAAGAATAAGTCAGTAGAGAAAAAGTATTTGATCGTGAGATAGAAAGCTATAGAAAATGAAGATGTTCATAGCACAAGCCGCCATTGCTTTGGTACTCATCCTAGCTCTTCTCAACATTTCCCAAGGTAATTAAAAGAAAATCCTCGATCAAATATACAGGATCAAACATGAACAAATATTATTGAGAGTTTGATTTTCGATTTTTTTTGTAGACAATAATTCTTCCGTTTTAGAATCTAAAAATAGTGCGTCTGTATGTGTATATAATTTTGTTTTTCGGATGACTAAAACTCGATTTGGTGGTCTTTGTTTGCAGTCACAGCTTGACCTAAATCTTGCCTACAAGCTTAACCGAGAAATGCTAAGTCACGAGGACAAGAGCACATTAGATTGTTTTGGCTTAGCTTTAGGAAATGCAGAGCTAGCGCAATGCCTAAAAACTTCACATGTACGGATAATGGACCAAACAACAGCATTTGCAAAGGCTTCATTGTTTGCAGTTCATCATAGTAGATCAAAATAGCCATAGCTAGTGCTTTTTGCATGACACAGTCCTAAAATTTTTGTGTAGGCTCACTAGTTTTTGAGCCTTTCTTTCCAAACACATCGCACGTCATCAAGAATAAAGTTCTTTTTATTGATATGTGTTTAAACATTTTCATTTCTCGTACATTTTTGAGTTTTTGTTATTACATCCCACAAAAAATAGTGCACTACTGAAAGCTTTTTTCCCTAAACAAATTAAAATCGAAAATAGAAATAAGGGTTTCATACATTTAAAAGAATTTAACTAAAATTCATCTTACATTTTTTTTGTACCATTCCGGCATTTTAACAATTTTTATGGGCGAATATCGAAAGAAAGTAGAAATGTACAGTTGATACAAGAAAATGTGTTGTAAATACGTATCAAAATAAATATAGAGACGTTACAAAATACATTTGACCAATAAAACGATAAGCTATGCTTAGGACTTTCTACTGAATACCTAGTTTATTATATGTTAAAAAACTATGCTTAATAACTAAGATTTCCTTAAGAAAGTTTATTACAATATCAAGAAACATTTCCAATTAGAGGCTTCTAAAAATAAAAATTGATACATGTCATACACTGGCTATCTACTTGTAAAATAATCAATTCCATAAATATAACAACATTGTTTTCATGGTATAATGAATGAATTACACCTTAAATTTGACGTGCCTTTAAGCTGGATTTATACACAAACAATATTAACGGATATTGAAAATAATTTTTTGTAATGTTTTTGGTAAAGATACGATTGTCTTGGTGAGATACTAGTGGAAAACGAGTTTGAAAGATAAACAACGAGTACATTAAGATAGATCTGATCAAGTTGTTTTAAAAATGTCAATATATACGGCCTATCTCAATGGAATAAATCAAGCTTTTCCACATTTCTATTTCTTCTTATTTTTTCATGGTATCAAAACTCCAGGCTTCTTTTTCAGTTTCAAACCTTTGCTCTGCTTTCATCGTTTTTTTACTCTCTCTTGGAATTTTTAACCACTTTGCATTTCAAGGACCCAAAATCTCTCTCTTACAAAGAAAGTACAATATACTCGATCCCTCAAATCCAGGGTATGTAGGATGCTCTCGCATAGTGTTCTGCTCTTCAACGAGTTCATTAACTTGTGTTCATCATTTTACGCTTTTACTTCATATTTCACTCTCCATAGACTAAATCTTATATTATGACGTGATGTGTTCTGAAAATCCATCGCCGAGAATTTCAAGTAGCATCAAGTATTTTGAGTCATATTCTTATCTCTAACGCCAAGAAAGCCCTGCATATACTATGTGTTTGCATAATTTCATGATTATTTTGTCATTTTGACATCATTTTCTCATTTAAATTGAGAAGCCCAGCACACGATTAAGTTCCGCTATGGTCCATGTGTTAGAAAAATGGTCGTTGTTTGTCAATGACAATTCATGAAAAATAAGTAGCATCGAGAATTAGTAAGGCTTGAGGTCATAAACATTCACAGTTCAAACTAATTTGAGAAGTCTTCCTTATTCCAGAGGGTAATCTTGTAAAATAATAGTTCAAATTCCTACGTCGATTGAATAATTAGTTAATGTAGTAAAAAAACATTTTATATACATTATAGTCATACCTTATTAAATAATGATTTAACGTTATAATCTTTATATAAAACATAATTTAATCGAATGCATATTTTTCATTTCCATGGTCGTACTCGCTAATCATCACAAGTATAAAAATCAAAACATGGTGGTAAATAGACTAAGTTGACTTTCTTGAGAGCCGATATCCAATACGGTAAGGCACAATGTTTCTCCAAAATGAGGAGTAATGTTAATGAAAGTGATTAGTTTACAATAATTTGAAATCTAAAATTTTACAGAAACATTATTTGACGACTAGAATATGATTAATGATTTAGAAAGATTTATAAAATTTATGCGGTTATGTTTACCTATTATAATTGTATTGATAAATCATTATAGAATCCTTGATAAATCATTATAGAATCCTATGTTCTAAGAAGTTTGATGTGATTTATCTATATCTTGATACATGTCATCATCATTCTCTATGGTTTGTACGCGTCCTACAAAATAGGGAATTGTGTTAATAACGAATGGAGACAAATTCATCATTTTTTGAAAGGGGTTCATAAACATTTTGTTTGTATTGATACATCGTACCGACCTTGCATTTGATAAATCTAATCGGAAATTTACATACAAATATTTATAAAAAAACTAATCTTTATAATCACAATATAAGATTGAATTGTCATATCTTTGAAAATGATAAGTTATTGGAGATGTAAGTAATTTACAAATTACACAATAAACTTAACACCAATTCTTATGTTTGACCTCATGCAAAGAATGTGGCCTACAAGGCACATAAAGGCTAATATTGGTTAGAAAAATATAGTTACGAGACTTAAAGACAACATAATTTAAGGTGATATTATTATAGAAGGGTATGTGTTATAACCTCTCTAGATCCGGTTGCACTACATTACAATGATACATTGAAAAATAAGCATTTGGCTAATATATCATTGTTTTATTTTTAGATTTTATACAATGTAGTAAGCCAATAGCTGATTTTAGATCCTTTTACAAAAATTAAAGTAGAAAATTAAAAGATTAAATTAATCAAGTATCTAAATATTGTATGTGGAACGTTGATGTCTAATTCTGCATGTGGAGAATGATTAAACTTGACAAAAAATATGAAAAAATAATGACATGAATATCTATTTTTGACATTGATATTGTTATAAGATACATATCCGCTCATTTTAGGACGAAAATAAAAAAATTAGATATGCACTTGATAAATTAATGGTATTTAAATCACTTAAAAGTTGTTGTCAAATAAATTTAAAGATGCACACTGATTAAATTATAGCTGAGAATTTTCATATTAATTGTGCTAACAACATACCTTTCCAAATGATCAGGGTATGAAACATGGATGGAACGAAGAAAAGCGTATGTAGACAATATCTTTTAATATGGAAATTAAGTAGTCCAACTATCAATCCAAGCTACCAATGAAGCTATAAATATGGGAACACAAAAAATATTTCTCATCCATCCAAACACAGAAAAAGTACAAGAAAAAGTCGGTAGAGAAAAAAATATTTGATCATGAGATAGAAAGCTGTTGAAAATGAAGAAGTTCATAGCACAAGCACCCATTGCTTTGGTACTCATCCTAGCTCTTCTCAACATTTCCCAAGGTAATTAAAAAGAAAATCCTCGATCAAATATACAAGATCAAACATGAACAAATATTATTGAGTGTTTGATTTTCGAATTTTTTTGCAGACAATAATTCTTCCGTTTTAGAATCTAAAAATAGTGCGCTTATATATAATTTTATTTTTCGGATGACTGAAACTCGATTTGGTGGTCTTTGTTTGCAGGTCAGCAGCCTAAATACTGCCCTACAAGCTTAACCAGAAATGCTAAGTGCGAGGACAAGAGCACGTTAGATTGTTTTGGCTTAGCTTTAGGAAAGTATATATGGAGCTAGCGCCATGCATAAAAACTTCACATGTACGGATAATGGACTAAACAACAGCATTTGACCGCAATACCATAAGCAATGCTTAAGGACTTTTTTTTTTCTACTGAATACCCAGTTTATGATATGTTAAAAAACTAGGCTTAATAACTAAGATTTCCTTAACAAAGTTTATTACAATATCAAGAAACATTTCAAATTAAAGTCTTCTAAAAATAAAAAATTGATACATGTCATACATGGCTTTCTACTTGTAAAATAATCAATTCCAAAAATATAACAACATTATTTTCAAGGTATAATGAATGAATTGCACCTTAAATTTGACGTGCCTTCAAACCTTGATTTATACGCAAACAATATTAACAGATATTGTAAAATAATTTTTTTGTAATGTTTTTTTTTTTTTTTTGTAAAGATATGGTTGTGCCTGTGAGATACTAGTGGAAAAATGAGTTAGAAAGATAAACAACATGTACAATAAGATAGATCTTATCGAGTGGTTTTAAAAATATCAATATATACGGCCTATCTCAATGGAATAAATCATGCTTTCCGACATTTCGATTTCTTCTTATTTTTTCATGGTATCAAAACTCCAGGCTTCTTTTTCAGTTTCAAATCTTTGCCCTACTCTCATCATTTTTTTACTCTCTCTTGGAATTTGTAACCACTGCATTTCAAGGACCCAAAAATCTCTCTCTTAAAAAAGAGAAGTACAATATACTTGATCCCTCAAAGCCAGGGTAAGTAGGATGCTCTCGCATAGTGTTCAGCCCTTCAATGAGTTCATTAAGTTGTGTTCATCATTTTACGCTTTTACTACATATTTCACTCTACATGCACTAAATCAGACATTATGACGTGATGTGTTCTGAACTCCATCGCCGATAATTTCAAGTAGCATCAAGTCTTTTGAGTCATATTCTTATCTCTAATGCCAAGAAAGCCCCGTATGTACTATACATTTGCACAATTTCTTGATTTTCTGGCATCATTTTCTCATTTAAATCGAGAGCCCAACACATGATGAAGTTCCTCTACGGTCTTGAGGATATAAACGTTCACAATTCAAACAAATTTGTTGGTTCAATGTTTGGCGGTCTTCCTTATTCCAGAGGGTAATCTCGTAAAATAAAAATTCAAATTCATATGTCGATTGAATAATTAGTTAATGTAGTAAAAATACATTTTATATACTTTATAGTCATAACTGCTTAATTAATGATTTAACGTTATAATCTTTATATAAAACATAATTTAATCGAATGCATATTTTTCATTTCCATGGTCATACTCGCTAATCATCACAAGTATGAAAATCAAAACATGGTGGTAAATAGACTAAGATGACTTTCTTGAGAGCCGAGATCTAATGCGGTATGACACAATGTTTCTCCAAAATGAGGAGTAATTGTTAATGAAAGTGGTTAGCTTACAATAATTTGAAATCTAAAATTTTACGGAAACATTATTTGACGACAAGAATATGATTAATGATTTAGAAAGATTTAAAAAATTTATGCGCTGAATAAATTATGATTTTTCTGTAAAAAATTAATGTTTTCCTATTATAATTATATTGATAAATCATTATAGAATCTTATGTTTCAAGAAGTTTGATGTGATTTATCTATATCTTGATACATTTCATCATCTTTCTCTATGGTTTGTACACGTCCTACAAAATAGGAAATTGAGTTAATAACGAATGGAGACAAATTCAATTGGATAGAAGTCTTTGATTAATGAAAGCTGGTTAGACACTTTTGGCAGTGGTTTAGTCAAGATTTTGGGCAGGGCAGGATCAGATCATAGACCTTTGAGCTTTGATCCAGAGGTTAGAAAAAAGGCCTCTCTGTCTTCAAATTTCAGAATATTTGGGATTTTCACAGTGTGGTACAGCAGGAATGGAATGCACATGAGGTAGCCACTTCTATGGCAAGTTTTATATATAAACTCAAACTTCTTATGCATGCTTTGAAGATCTGGAACAAACAGGTTTTCGGGGATGTCCATAAAAAAATGTTGGAGTTGGAAGCTAAGGTTTTGGAGCAGGAAGTTATTTATGATCGTAATCATAGTCAAAGCAGGAGAAAACTCATCAATTAAATACGAATATTTTCTAGCTTTAGCACACATGAGGAGTTACGGAGGCCAAAATCCAAGTATAAGTGGTTTAAAGAAGGAGATGAAATACAAGTTTCTTCCATGCCTCTGTAAAAGATAAGACTAGCAAGATGCAAATTCTTAAAATCCAGGATGCTAATGGAGTACCGTACTAATCAGTTTGAGATTGCACAAGAGGCTATTAGATTCTTTCTTTGTCTTACTTAATCGGGAAGAGCAATCTCTCAAAGTGATATTCAGTATCTTCTAGATTTCATACCTACCCTAATTAATCATGAAGACAATGTTTATTTAACTAAACCTATCACTATGGAAGAGGTTAAGAAGACTGTCTTTGATTTAGATCCTGCAAGTGCTCCTGGGGTTTATGGTTTCTCTGGCTTATTTTACAGACACTGCTGGAACATTATTCAAATGGATGTGTATCATGCTGTACAAGAATTTTTCTCTGGCAATAACATCCCCAAGGCAGTGGGATCTACTCTAATTCCTCTCATTGCTAAAAAAGCTACTCCTACATCCTTTGCTGATTATAGGCCTATATCTCTTAGCACCTTCTTTAACAAGATCTGCACTAAGATTCTGACATCTAGACTTCAGCCCTTACTACCTCTCATTATATCTGAGAACAATTTGTCTTCTTGCAAGGAAAGGACATTGCTGATAATGTCCTGTTGGTCCAAGAATTAGCTCAGTTCATCCACAAAAAGGCTAGAGGCCATAATATTATTTTCAAGCTGGATATTGTAACGGCCCGCTCTCGACCCCTAGGTCCACTGGGGTCATTCTAGGAGCAGACTGCGATGCTATCGCAAATACTTCACTAAAAACCCCAATGTTTTATTGATCAGTAAGTAAGTGTACATTTCTACATTATTGATTTATTAAATAAATTACAACATTTAAGAATGCCATAACTTTAACTAGCTAAAAGAAATGCATAGTGATCTTCGTCATCTCATGCCAAGAATATTTCCCTTTTAACCAATCTCGTCGGTCACATTTCTTTTTTTTCTCTGGATGCACTACCTGGTTTATTTATAAAAGAAAAGGAAAAAAAAACAACACGAACAAAAGAACAAAAGGAAAAAAACAAAGAGTCGTCAGCAAAAGGCTGGTATGAGCCGTGTGTGAGAGTGTTACATTTATAAAATAAATAAATTTATAGTATACATAAGTTATACCAAGCCTTAAAATCATGAACGAGGTAATATTTCAAATTTAGAAGGATTCATGTCAACTGTATACGAATATATATTTAAACGAGAGATTAATTGTCCAAGTTTTGTTCACCATTTCAAGTCAAGCAAGTACAGGCAAGACCGTCAATTCCTCAAGTTCCTTTACTAGACATCGATGCAGCTGATACGATAGTCTCTGCCTTATGACTCCCATATCACTCACCTTATATCAACAACAAGTAATTTTTATAGTGGAGTCCGTCCTTCCGACACCCAATCTCCTGGGGCTTCCGAGAGTCCACTTGCCTCGGTCCCACAACGCGCGTCACGGGGCCCGACCAGCGCGCTAACCGCCCGATTGTGAAACCCTCGGCGGGCCCATCAAGCAAGCAAGCGAGGATCAAGCTGTATGCCTTGAGCGGGAAAGGTTTGAAGTACGATATACCATACCGCGCGAAAGCGGATAAGTGCGATACCATGTCACAAAGATGGGACATGCAATGACATTTGCACAATATTCTTTTCATCACGTTAATACAATTCAAGTGAGAAGATTTCTTGAATCCTTTTTAACAAAATATATAATACATATGTATATATATATATATAGATAATATATTCAATTAAAATACTTAGATAAAAACACACTTTGGCTTTTACTAAAATAAGAACTCACCTTTAATACAAGTTACCGTCAGTCGTGTAGCCTCTATTACATGCCTAAAGCCCTGCTAAAGTTGCAGACACATATATTCCTTATCCGGAAATGCTGCTAGCTTTATGCTCAAGCAAAATCATCTAATTCTCATTCAATAAAATACCATGGGTACTATTATGCTCAACTGACAGTGATGATCGATATGCAGCAACGCCTTATCATAATAGCAATAAACTGTGGTGGGACGGTTAAGGAAAAAAAATTGAGAAAAATGATATTTGAAGTAATGCAAATTGGTATAAAGAATGTTGTCGGGAAAAAAAAATGTAATAGTTGGTGCCAGCAAAGGTCGAAATGTGTGGATGGTGATATGCCTTTGTGTGGGTCTCTCTATATATATATATAGGTGAATCTAGGTAATTTATGCTTGACACTCACCATTTTGAGGCTGACAATTAGCTATTATAATTAAGGTGAAAACTTTAATACACCCGTGCATGTAGGTGTAAGTGTAACGTGCTTGATTGGTGCAAGTCAAATAATGCAATTACTATTATTGATTTAGTGAACCAAACTCACCTGTAGAAAAATACATTTATACACATCAATTATTGCACCTATAATGAGCAAAAAAAAAAAAAACGTTTCTATGAACAATTTCTCTAATTACTTTTACATAATGTCTCTCAAATTATACTTATATATTTCTTTAGTCCCAAACAATATTACCGAAGATAGCACTTTCATACGTGATTATTTATTTATTTAATAATGTACCGTACAATTTAATACCAGTGTCTCCAAATATAATGTAAATTTATAAAAAAAAACTAAATAGTTGATTAATCATATGACAAATGAAAATATTATAACTATTTTGCTACCCTACAATTAAAATTACTATATTTAGATAGCCATATATATTTGCTTACATTTGTCAAAAACAAACATATTTAAATCAACATATTACACGTACTATATACATACGTATTTATGTTTTCATCAACCATTGTAACATAAAAACTTGTCATACACATGAACAATATTAACATGAATCGCCCATAAGTATAAGGTTTTACACAAGTTTGAATGCAATCACCGAAAAATAAGCACCTAGAGAATTACTACGACATGTATGATATTACAAGTCTCAGGATACAAAACAATTACGTTGCTAGGGTTATAAAAAAATTGGGATGTTACAATTCTCCCCCCCTTAAAAAGAAGTTCGTCCTCGAACTTCATTAAACCTTACTAACTCAACTTGTGCGCCTTCACCTATTTGTGCCAACCAGCTTGAAAGTCTTGGCACTAATTTTCCTCATTCTCGGTACAATTAATTTGGTAGTCTTTGCGTTTCCTTTCTTCCTCTTACAGTTACGAGCAAAATGGTCTACCTTTCCACAAGACGTACATTGTCTGAGCTTTTGACGGCACTTCTTCTCAATATGCCCAGTCCTGTTACAGAAATAACAATAAATCGCTTTCATTTCCTTCTTTGACTCCTCATGAACTTTGGTAGATTTTGATATTCTTGGTCTTTCCATAAATGCTCTTTTGTGATCTCTTATATCTGTCCCATCCTCTGTAGTGATATTAAGTCGGGGAACTAATTCTTGACATGAGTCATATATTCCATGAGATGTCCCGTCAAGAATATTCTTATCTTCATTTTCTTCTTGCTTTTGACACATCTCGATCTTGATCGCTCTTTCAACCACATAATCATATGAAGTACACGGGACCATGACAAGAAATGTTTGTAATTTTTCCCTGAGACCCATAATGAATTTTGTAATTTTATGATCCTCAGTCTCAATGAGTCGTTGACAGTACTTCGATAGCCTTTCAAAATGATGTGCATACTCTTGCACCGTCATATTCTCTTGTTTCAGGTTGATAAAAGAATTCTCCCATCTCTCACACATCCATTTTGGGCGATACTTGCTATAAAATTCTTCTGTAAACTGACCCCATCCCCACATTAATCCTTGATTAGCCCAATTTTCACGTACACCATGCCACCATTCCCTAGCTTGTTTCCTTAAACGGAAAGTGGCTAATCTTATCTTCATCTCATCTGAGCAATTAAAAGCTTCATAAATATTTTCTAAATCTAATATAAATTCTTCAGCGGCTTCTTCTTGACCCAAAGAACCATCAAACTCGGGTGGCTGAAGTTGAAGGAATTCCTTAAAAATATTACTTTCACTTTGTAATGCTTTAATTGTTTCTTGCACAACAACTTGAATGTCACCTGTGTTTAGTGATTGACCAACCGACTCTTGGCCATTGCTAGAGCTTGGATTTTGATTGCTCCTAGCACAAGGTGTCATACTCCTACAAAATACAAGAATTTAAGGATAGCAATAGGGACGGTCTCAAAGGAAAGCGCCAAATCTATCCATGAACATCGCTTATCCATTAATTTCTTGATATCTCAACAACTTAGGAATCCCCTTTTGGCTAGACTAAATCCTTTAGTCTAACTAGTCCTAATTCTTAATTCAACTCCTAAGGAAATTAACTTAAAACCTGTCTCTGATACCACCTGTAACGGCCCGCTCCCGACCCCTAGGTCCACTGGGGTCATTCTAGGAGCAGACTGCGATGTTATCGCAAATACTTCACTAAAAAACCCAATGTTTTATTGATCAGTAAGTAAGTGTACATTTCTACATTATTGATTTATTAAATAAATTACAACATTTAAGAATGCCATAACTTTAACTAGCTAAAAGAAATGCATAGTGATCTTCGTCATGAAGGCTTTTGACAGGGTCTCCTGGTATTTTCTGGGCAGATTGCTTCGAAAATTTGGTTTTGAAGAGCCTTTCATACATTTGATTATGAATAATCTCTCTGGCGATCACTTCTCTATTCTTTTCAATGGATCTCATGTTGGGTTTTCTCTTACAAGAGGTATTAAACAAGGTGACCCCTCTTTTTCCATATTTGTTCATCATTCTAATGAAGCTATCTCTAAAGGTTTAAAGAGAATCATGACCCACAGTGTATACCTATGCTACCCCTACTTGGCTTTGCTCCTATTACTCACTCTCTTTATCTTTGATGACCTTATAATTTTTGCTAGAAGTCGCTAGGACTACCATCAATAAGTTGGCCAGTTTTTGGATACTTATGAAAGGGCCTCTGGACAGAAGGTCAACAGAAGCAGAAGCTCTTTTGTTATGTCTAGTAGAGCTTCACAAAATGCCATTCAGGGTGTGGAAGCTATAACTGGTTTTCAACAAGCCACTTTCCTATTCACCTACTTGGGATGTCCATTTTTTTTATGGCAGAACCAAATCTTCATACTTTCAATCCCTTATTGATAAATTTGAAGCTAAGCTCAACAAATGGTACACAAAATATTTATCTCCTGGAGGCAGTCTAGTCCTCATCAGACATGTTTTATCCTCTATTCCTATTAACATTATGTCTGCTATTAAGCTGCCTATGACTACTATTCAGAGACTGGAACATATTATGGCCAACTTCCTTTGGCATGACAGTGACAATCATAGGAGAAGGCCTTTGGAGGAGCTGGCAAAATATGTGCTATCCAACAATGTAAAATGGTCTTGGTATTAAGAGCCTCTGAGACTTTTCTGCGACTCTTGCTTGTAAACTATGGTGGAAGATTCATCAAAGACAAGGTTTGTGGGCCGAGAAAGTGATGTCCGGATCCTTCCCTCTTTATATGCTCTATGCTTGGAAGCTGCTAGGTCCTGTTCAAGAATGCACTGACCAGAATATGGGTTATCTTACTAGCCTTGTTAATAAATGGGTGTGGACTTTGGTTAATTCTGGTCAGTTTTCTGTCTCCTATGCTTATGAAATTCTTAGAACCAAGAGATCATCTTTGTTTGAATTAGGAGAAATCTGGAAGCCCCATATTCCCCTCAGAATTGCACTTTTTAACTGGAAGCTATACAATGGTCTGCTTGCCTTTTCTTTGAGCAATTGCATAAGATGGGATTTTCAGGGCCTTTTAAATGCTTAAACTGCTATCATGATGATAATATGGGTCATGTGTTCTGGAGCCGTCCTAGAGCCCAAGAAGTATATATGGAATTTCTTTCAACATGCTCTTAAATATTATCCTGCTGCTGAAAATCTTCAGGATGACCAAAAGGATTAGAGATGTACTAACATTATGGGAGCTCTTGGTAAGGTTATTCGGATCATCCCTTCTTTGATTTTTTGGGGTCTTTGGAAATATAGATGCAGCATATTACATGAGCCCACCATGAATACCAATCAGATTGTCAAAAATATTATTGCTGATCTGCAAAGCACATGCCAGACTATGAATCTCACTAAAAAGAATAGTGATGATTTAATCCTAGTTAACACAGGCCTTTTTAAAAATCTTGCAACTAGGCCAGAGAAGGCTGCCATTGCTATCAGATAGCATGCTCCTCCTCTGGCTTTCTATAAACTTAATACTGATGGTTCCACCCTTCAAAATCCTGGAATAGCTGGGGGGGTTTCATCATCCGTGATGAGCATAGTGCTCTTGTTGTTGCAGGTACTAGAGCTTATGGTATTGCTACAAATTTTGAGGCGGAACTGAAGGCTCTAATTGATGGCACACAGCAATGCATTGACCTGCAACTTCATAATGTGAAAATAGAGTCTGATTCTAAGTTTCTTGTTGAGATGATTCATGGCAAGTCCCAGCCTCCATGGAGATATGTGAATGAGATAAGTTTATTGACTGAGACTTTGCACCAGAATAATTTCAAGATCAGACATATATTCAGAGAAGGCAATATGGCAGCTGACTTCTTGGCTAAAAAGGCTAGTTCAACTCAACACAACAGTACTATTCATAGGGGGGAGGCTGATGGGAAGCTTAGAGCTATCCTACTTGAAGATCTGCTACAGCTGCCCCATGTCAAATACCATTAATGGATAGCATTTTTTAGACAGTCATTACACATGGAAGCACACTTCAGCTCCTTTCTGAAGGGTGCAAACCAGGTTGTATCTTTATTCTCTGTGCCATTTTGTACTTAGATTTTCTCTACAGATTGTCTTCAAATATGGTTCATGGCAGGTTTAGGTCGAACATCAATCACTATGATGACTTCATCAGTCCAAGACTTCTATGGATTAATGCTTGGCTTGCAAATGGTGATAGGATGGACTACAAGTGGAGAGAGTTATGCAACAAAATAAGACAAAAGACAGCAGCAAAAATGGCTGAAGGGAAGCACATGAAGATTGATAGGATTTATAGGAATATCAAAAATGATGTTTTTATTTTTTCCTTGTGCTGGAAGTTCTTTCCAGTGAGTCAATGCCCGTACTCTTTCCCTTGCACCCGATTTTTCCCATCCCGGATTTTTCGGACTAGGGTTTTAAGGAGGCAGGGTTGCCCACTGATGACATTATTCGAGTGAGGAGGCCCTGGATGGCAACACTTGTAATTTTTTCTGATCATAAATAAAATTACAAGTTATTAAAAAAAAACGAATGAAGACAAATTCATCATTTTTTGGAAGGGGTTCGTAAACATTTCGTTTGTACTGATACATCGTACCGACCTTGCATTCGATAAATCTAATCCTAAATGTACATACAAATATTTATAATAAAACTAATCTTTATAATCACAATATAAGATTGAATTATCATATCTTTGAAAGAGTAGAGATGTAAGTAATTTACAAATTACATAATAAACTTAACACCAATTCTTAAGTTTGACCTCACGCAAAGAGTGTGGCCTACAAGGCACACAAAGACCAATACAGATTTCACACTTCAGATATCAGATTTAACAAACGGCGCCTTAGTTGACTTTCTTGAGAGCCGTTATCAAATGCGGTAAGACACGGTGTTTCTCCAAAACGAGGAGTAATGGTTAATGAAAATGATTTTCTTACCGTAATTTGAAAACTAAAATATTACATAAAAATTATACGATGATTTAAGAGTTAGAATGATTTAAAAAATTTATGGGGTGAAAAAATTACGATTTTTCTATGAAAAAATTTATGTTTACCTATTATCATTATATTGAAAAATCATTATAGAATCTTATGTTTCAAGAAGTTTGATGTGATTTATCTTTATCTTGATACATTTCACCATCATTCTCTATGGTTTGTACACGTCCTTCGAAATAGGTAATTGAGTTAATAACGAATGGACACAAAATCATCATTGTTTTGGAAGGGGTTCATAAACATTTTGTTTATACTGATACATCGTACCGACATTGCATTTGATAAATCTAATCGAAAATTTACATACAATATAATAAAATGAATCTTTATAATCACAATATAAGATTGAATTATCATATCTCTAAAAAGATAAGCTATTGGAGATGTAAGTAATTTACAAATTTATACACAATAAACTTGACACCAATTCTTAAGTTTGACCTCAGGCAAAGAGTCTGGCCTACAAGGCACACAAAGGCCAATATTGGTCAGAAAAAGCTAGTTAGGAGACTTAAGGACAATATAATATAATGTGATATTATTATAGAAATGTATGTGTTATAATATCCCTAGATCCCCTTGCACTACATTACCATGATACATTGTAAAAATAAGCATTTGGCTAATCTGTCATTGTTTTATTTTTAGATTTTATATGATGTAGGAAGCCAACAACTGATTTTAGATCCTTTTCAAAAATAAAAGTAGAAAATTAAAAGAGTTAAATTAATCAAGTATCTAAATATTGTATGTGGAGCGTTGATGTCTAATTCTGCTTGTGGAGATTGATTAAATTATATGTGAGAATTTTCATATTAATTGTGATAACAAACATACCTTTTTGAATGATCGGGGTACGAAACATGGATGGAACGAAGAAAAGCGTATGTAGACAATATCTTTTAGTATGGAAATTAAGTAGGCCAACTATTTATCCAAGCTACCACTAAAGCTATAAATATGGGAACACGGAAGAGATTTCTCATCCATCCAAACACTGAAAAAAGAACAAGAAAAAGTCAGTAGAGAAAAGTATAGAAAGCTGTAGAAAATGAAGAAGTTCATAGCACAAGCCCTATTGCTTTGGTACTCATCCTAGCTCTTCTCAACATTTCCCAAGGTAATTAAAAATAAAATCCTCGATCAAGTATCTAGGATCGAACATGAACAAATATTATTGAGAGTTTGATTTTGGATATTTTTTCTACGGACAACAATTTTCCGTTTCAGAATCTAAAAATAGTGTGTCTGTATGTGTATATAATTTTGTTTCTTGGATGACTAAAACTCTATTTGGTGGTCTTTGTTTGCGGTCGACCTGACCTAAATCTTCGCCTACAAGCTTAACCAGAAATGCTAAGTGCGAGGACAAAAGCACGTTAGATTGTTTTGGCTTAGCTTTAGGAAAGTATGGAGCAAGCACAATGCCTAAAAACTTCACATGTACGGATAATGGACCAAACAGTAGCACTTGCAATGGCTTCATTGTTTGCAGTTCACCAAAGTAGCTCAAAATAGCCATAGCTAATACTTTATGACACAGTCCTAAAAATTGTGTATAGCTCACTAGTTTTTGAGCCTTTCTTTCCAAACTCATAGCACATCGTCAAGAATAAAGTTCTTTTTATTGTTATGAGTTTAAACCTTTTTCATTTCTCGTATCTTTTTTGAGTTTGTTATTACATTCGACACAAAAAATATTGCAGTACTGAAAGCTGTTTTTCCTAAACAAATTAATATGAAAAATAGAAATAAGGGTTTCATACGTTAAAATTAAATAAAATAAAATTCATCTTACATTTCTTTTACCATTCCGACGTATTAGAGGCTTCTAAAAATAAAAAATTGAAACATGTCATACCTGGCTTTGTACTTGTGAAATAATCAATTCCTATAACAACATTTTTTTCAAGGTATAATGAATGAATTACACCTTAAATTTGACATGCCTTCAAGCCTTGATTTATACGCAAACAATATTAAAGCATATTGAAAAATAATTTTTATGTAATGTATTTTGTAAAGATATGATTGTGCTGGTGAGATACTAGTGGAAAAATGAGTTAGAAAGATAAACATCATGTACATTAACATAGATCTTATCATGTGGTTTCAAAATTGTGAATATATGCTGCCTATCTCAATGGAATAAATCAAAGCTTTTCCACATTTCGATTTTTTTTGATTTTTTCATGGTATGAGAACTCCAGGCTTCTTTTTTGGTTTTAAACATTTTCTCTGCTTTCATCATTTTTTTACACTTTCTTGGTATTTGTAACCACTGCATTTCAATGACCCAAATATCTCTTATAGACGTGTTGCACAATATCCAAACATAGATAGATACACATGTATCTAGCAGTGGGCTAGTTATGATCACTTGTGTTATATAAAATGTTAATTATCTACCTCCCCATCAACTTAAGCTTTTGGGAGAGATGGTAGTTCAACATAGTATCAGAGCCATAGGTCATTGGTTCAAACCCCACTCCAAGTACAATTTTCAACAACAAAAAAAATCAATCAAGTATTGGGCCTTTATCTTCTCTTACTGGCCCACTCTAAAAAATAAACAAATCAAGTGTTGGGTTTTTCTCTCATCTTACAGACCCACACTTGATGGGGCGTATTGTGATATATAAAATGTTAATTCTGTACGAGGGTCCACACTTGAGGGGGCGTATTGTGATATATAAAATGTTAATTATCTAACTTCTATGAAGGTCTACACTTGAGGGGACACATTGTGATATATAAAATGTTAATTATCTACCTCCTCACCAGCTTAAGCTTTTAAGAGAGATGGTAGTTCAAGATGATCTATCTTCCTGACAAAAGAGAAGTACAATATACTCGATCCCTCAAAGCCAGGGTATGTAGGAAGCTCTCGCATAGTGTTCATCCCTTTAATGAGTTCATTAACTTGTGTTCATCATTTTACGCTTTTTTTTACCTCATATTTCACTCTCCATACTCTAAATCTTACGTTATGACGTGATGTGTTCTGAAACTCCATCGCCGAAAATTTCAAGTAGAATTAAGTCTTTTGAGTCATATTTTTATCTTTAATGCCAAGCAAGTCCTGCATATACTATATAACTACTTAATTTCACGATTGCTTTGTCACTATGACATCATTTTCTCATTTTAAATCAAGAATCCCAACACATGATGAAGTTCCACTATGGTCTTTGTGTTAGTAAATTGGTCGTTGTATGTCAATGACAATTCACGAAAACAAGTAGCATCGAGAATTAGTAAGGCTTGAGGTTATAAACGTTCACAATTCAAACCAATTTGCTGGTTTAATGTTTTAGTAGTCTTCCTTTTTCCAGAGGGTAACCATGTAAAATAATAGTTCAAATTCCAATGTTGATCGAATAATTGGTTAATGTTGTAAAAATGCATTTAATAAAATTTATAGTAATAACTGATTAAATAATAATTTAACGTTACAATATATATATATATATATATATATATATATATATATATATATATATATATATATATATATTGTTGAAATAGTTACAATATTTTTATAAAACATAATTTAAACGATTGAATTTTTCATTTCCACGGTCATACTCGCTAATCATCACAAGTATGAAAATCAAAACATCGTGGTAAATAGACTAAGTTGACTTCCTTGAGAGCCGTTGTCTAATGCGTTAAGACACAATGTTTACGCCAAGATGAGGAGTAATTGTTAATGAAAGTGATTTGCTTACAAAAAGTTGAAAAATAAAATTTTACATAATAATTATTTGTGATTAGAATATGATTTATGATTTAGAAAGATTTAAAACAATTTACGGGTGAACAAATTCTTATGAGTTTTATATGCTTTTTTTGTAAAAAAATTTATGTTTACCTACGATCATTATATTGATAAATCATTAAAGAATCTTATGTTTCCGGAAGTTTGATGTGATTTATTTATAGCATGATACATTTCACCATCATTCTCTATGGATTTTACATGTCCTTCAAAATAGTAAATTGAGTCAATAACGATTGGAAATAAAGTCATCATTTTTTGGAAGGGGTTCATAAACATTTTGTTTGTACTGATACATTGTACCGACATTAATGTACTCGATCCCTCAAAGCCAGGGTATGTAGGAAGCTCTCAGATGGTGTTCAAGCCTTCCACAAGTTCACTAACTTGTGTTCATCATTTTACGCTTTTACCTCATATTTCGCTCTTCATGCACTAAATATTACGTTATGACATGGTATGTTCTGAAACTCCATCACCGAGAATTTCAAGTAGCATGAAGACTTTTGAGTCATATTTTTATGTTTAATGCCAAGAAAGCCCCTAATATACTATACATTTGCTTAATTTCACCATTATTTTTTCATTCTGATTAGAGAAGCCCGACACATGATGAAGTTCCGCTACGGTCTTTGTGTTATAAAAATGTTCGTTGTAAGTGAATGACAATTTATGAAATATACGCAGCATCAAGAATTAGTAAAGCTTGAGTTTATAAATGTTAACAATTCAAACTAATTTGTTGGTTCAATGTTTTACGGACTTCCTTTTTCCAGAGGGTAATCTCGTAAAATAATAGCTCAAATACGTAGTCGATTGAATAATAGGTTAATTTGTAAAAATACATTAAATATACTTTATAAAAGTAACGGATTAAAAAATGATTTAACGTTATAATCTTTATATAAAACATACTTTGATCGAATGCATATTTTTCATTTCCACGGTCATACTCGCTAATCATCACAAGTATGAAAATCAAAACATGGTGGTAAATAGACTAAGTTGACTTTCTTGAGAGCCGTTATCTAATGCGGTAAGGCACAATGTTTCTCCAAAACGAGGAGTAATTGTTAATGAAAGTGATTAGCTTACAATAATTTGAAATCAAAAATTTTATGGAAAAATTATTTGACGACTACAATATGATTAATGATTCAGAAAGATTTAAAAAATTTATGTGGTGATTAAATTATGATTTTTCTGTAAAAAATTTATGTTTACCTATTATCATTATACTGATAAATCATTATAGAATCTTATGTTTCCAGAAGTGTGATGTGATTTATCTATATCTTGATACATTTCATCATCATTCTCTATGGTTTGTACACGTCCTACAAAATAGGAAATTGAGTTAATAACGAATGGACACAAATTCATCATTTTTTTGGAAGGAGTTCATAAACATTTTATTTGTACTGATACATCGTACCAACATTGCATTTGATAAATCTAATCGAAAATGTAAATACAAATATTTATAATAAAACTAATCTTTATAATCACAATATAAGATTTCATTATCATATCATTAAAAATGATATGTTATTGGAGATGTAAGTAATTTACAAATTACACAATAAACTTAACACCAATTCTTAAGTTTGACCTCAGTCAAAGAGTGTGGCCTACAAGGAACATAAAGGCCAATATTGGTCAGTAAAAGCTAGTTAGGAGACTTAAAGCCAACATAATTTAAGGTGATATTATTTTGGAAGGGTATCAAAACTCCAGGCTTCTTTTTCAGTTTCAAACCTTTGCTCTGCTTTCATTATTTTTTTACACTCTCTTGGAATTTTTAACCACTACATTTCAAGGACCGAAAAATATCACTCTTACAAAAGAGAAGTACAATATACTTGATCCCTCAAAGCCGGGGTATGTAGGATGCTCTCGCATAGTGTTCAACCCTTCAATGAGTTCATTAACTTGTGTTCATCATTTTACGCTTTTACTTCATATTTCACTCTCCATACACTAAATATTACATTATGACGTGATTTGTTTGAAACAACATCGCCGAGAATTTCAAATAGAATCAAGTCTTTTGAGTCATATTCTTATCTCTAACTGTAACGCCCCGCTCCCAGATACCGTGCCTTTATCCGGAAGAGAACGTTCGGCGCGTATAGCATTAAATAAATTTAATATTATACGCCAGCCTCTACGTCGTCGTATCAAAAATTAAATCAAACGGAAGCTAAAAAAGCTCGGGTAGAACCATTAATGCTACTCGAATAGAATACAAACAGACTAGGGGTAGAAAGGAAAACCTTACAACAACGAGATAAAGCTTACAACGTACGATGTTACAAAAGAAAGATACAACACTTGTCTTACAAAGATTCTTTTAGAAGAAGGTACAACAGGTTCTTTAAAACAAAAGGTACAAAATCTAGTAAAACCTATAATAGAAAGTAAGATGAAAGCGTCATCATGGCATCAACGTCACTGAGTCTTCATTGAACTCCTCAACGAGCTCAAGGCTAACATGTTCGTCTTCTCACCCCAAAAGCACACAAAACAACATATGCAATTGAGGTAAGTACAAAGTACTTAGCAAGAGGAAGAAGCTAATGTATAATCAAGTCTTACAATGAAAGGTTCATTAATTATTATTAAGTTATATTTATGAGACCGAATCAATTTTGGGGTTCACTTCATGCTCATCAACATGTCGTGACTAAACGTTTCTAACTTAACTTATCTTTGTTACAACATGTTTGCGAGGGCACTACACTTAGTGAGATATGCACTAAGACAGAAGACGCAACCCTATAGAGATAAATCTCTAGCGGTCCCGAGATAATCATTCCACTTTATCTGGCCAACCCTAGAGAGCTAACCGGTGAATGCATATCTCGTTCGTGAGTTTGTCCGGCGGAATGATCACTACTTTATCTGGCGGGTCTAGAATTCAGCAGTGATCATCACCACTTTATCTGGCGAAACATCACATTTCCGATATTGTACTGTGCCTATCCAAGCTCTCATGATGTTTAAACTTTTATCTAGTCAAATATGTTTATTAAGTTATTAGCTAGCCACCTAGGTTCATTCAGGACACAAAAAGCTCCCTACTCCCTCTTCCTAGACTCTTAGACTCAAGCTAGCAATTACACAGACATCGATGAATAATAATTCATCAAAGCACAAGGCCACTCTTACTCTTCCGACGGTTCCGAATTTCAATTCCTTTAAGAATACATCCGTGCGAACCAAAGCGCATCGAAGCTTATTCATGGCTTTGTAATGTTCATGAATGTTTATTAATGTTTCTTTTTGTAGATCAAGAAACAACACTTGAAACTCAACACATAGCTCAAACATCATATTTCCCAAAAGCAAGATCAATGCGTTCGCATTCTAAGCTGTCTGAGCCCTAAAACTCGATTTTCAACACTTCTCTCGATTCTACAACCTTTCGAAAATGTTTATCACCAAAAATACACATCAAAACAGCATGAAAACAGCCTTTAAACATACCATAACAACAACAACAATTAACAACAACAACAACAACAACAACAATTAACATGATTTACAATCAAGAAATCAACACAAAAACTCAACCTTGACATCATAAAACTTTAATTAACATTAGGAAGAGCCTCTTACTTGATTGAAGCCACAAACCAAAACCAATCTCTGCAGAACTTAAACAGGCCTCAAACAAGATCTGAAAGATCACAATTACATGAATTAATTGATGATCAAAGCTTCAGCACTGAGAAGGTTCTTTAGATTGTAAACATCAGACTTCTTTTCAGCAGCTATCAATATATCATCCACATAAAGGACAAGATAGATATGTGATCCATCTCTCACCGATCGTGATACATACAATGATCATATGGACACTGTTATAACCCAATCAGATCATATAATCACAAACATTTTATACCACTGTCTAAGAGCCTGTTTCAGTCTATATAAGGACCTTTTTAAATTTCACACAAAACCTTCCTTGCCAGGAACTTGAAATCCCTCTGGCTGAGTCATGTATATCTCCTTATCTATCTCACCATGTAGAAAAGATGTCTTCACATCTAACTGCTCAAGTTCAAAATCCTGCTGTGCCACTATTGCTAGTAACACTCTGACTGAAGTGTGTCTGACCACTAGTGAGAATATCTCATCAAAGTCTACCCCTTCTTTCTGACTGAACCCTCTTGCAACCAAACATGCCTTATACTTGACACTTTCTGACTCGTCATTCCTTCCTTCTTTTTGAAGATCCACTTGTAAGTAACAACTCTACTATCGGGGATGTTTAACAGATCCCAAGTCTGATTCCTCAATAATGACTCCAGATCCACTTGGCGCAAGCCATTGAGATGCTTAACAAATCTACTTTATAAGTAGAAGGTTCAAAACCATCCACCTCTTCTACAACTTGAAGTGCATATCTAACCATATCATCATGTTTAACTAACATTTGATCTTCTAGCCCTAGTCCCAATGTTCCATCCTTGATAATTGACTCCATTTGATCTCTCGAGTATGTCCTTGGACTCTGATCGATGATTGTTGCAATCGACCGACTCTATAACCCACTGTTTCTTAGCCCTCTCGGAACTCCATCACCATACCCCATCAAAACCACTCTCTTTCTTGTCCCTGGCCTGCTGGTTCCAAATTTTCCTTCATTCACATACCTGATAGTAATCCGTGCATTCACAAAAAACCCTTCCAAAACCCTGTGTGTAGTCGGGCTTGCTCGACCACTTCTCAAATGGTGTCTTGAGACCCGATCCTGTGTGAGGACTTCTATTAATTAAGTAGAAAATTGTGGTTATAGCCTCAGCCCAAAACCTCCTTGATAAACCAGCAGTAGAGAGCATACATCATGCCCTCTCCAACAGAGTTTAATTCATTCTTTCTGCTACACCATTCTACTAAGGTGTATTCCTAACTGTATGATGTCTGGAAATACCCTCATCCTTACATAATGTATCAAACTTTGACCAGTAGAATTCCAGACCATTATCTGTTCTGAGCCTTTTGATTTTCTTGCCTGTCTGATTTTCCACTAGAGCTTTACTCTTCTTGAAAATGTTGAATGCCTCACTTTTGTGTTTCATCATCACCACCCAAGTCATTATTGAATAGTCATCTATTAATGACACAAAATATCTGTGACCACCCAATGATTCCACCTTTGATGGACCCCAACAATCAGAATGGATATAATCAAGTGATGCCTTTGTACTGTGTATGCCTACTGAGAACTTGCTTCTATGTAGCTTCCCAAACACACAGTGCTCACAAAAATCTAGATTATTGACTTTATATCCCCCAAGAAAACCTGCTAAAGAAAGGACTTGCATTCCTCTTTCACCTATGTGACCAAGTCTCATGTGCCACAACTGAGTCTGCTGTGACTGATGAACTTCTGAGGATGCCACAGCAGCAGAGTCAGATACATTAGAGCCTTGTAATATATACAAGGTTCCCTTTTTGATACCTTTGAGGACCACATCTGAACCTTTGTAGACATTCAGCTCTTCACCTTCTCCCTTGAAATTGAACCCCTTGTTTTCTAGTAGTCTAAAAGATACCAAATTCTTGGTCATCTTTGGAACATGTCTAACATCTTTTGGTGTGCAAAATCTACCATCCTCTGTCCTCAACTTGACTGAGCCAATTCCCACTATCTTGCATACCCTGCTGTTTTCCATAGAAATATGACCACCATCTATCTGCTCATAAGTAGAAAACCACTCCTTGTGAGGACAAATATGATAGGATGCTCTAGAATCTAAGATCCAAACATCAGATTGATGTGTTGAATCCCTAGCAACTAGAAGCAGATCCTTATCAGAATGCTCAGTAGCCACAGCTGCTGTGCCAGAATTGCTCTCCTGCTGCCTTTTCTTCTTTGGACAACTGGACTTCCAATGCCCTGGCTCTTTACAAAAATTATAGACATATATGGACTTAGGACCTTTGGAACCACCTTTCTTGGATTTCTTCTTCTACATGCCCTTTCCCACTGTTACTGACTACTAGTCCAGCAGCCTGACTGTCTGTCCTTGCTGGCTTGTGTCTTAGCTCCCTGGCATGCAAAGATGCCCTCACATCCTCTAAAGCCATTGTATCTTTCCCAACTATAAAGGACTACACAAAGTTTTCATATGAACTTGGTAATGAAACCAACAGGATTAGGGCTGCATCTTCATCTTCATTTTTAACATCAATATTCCTGAGATCAAATAATATTGTGTTCAGCTGATCCAGATGTTCCCTCAGCAGACCTCCTTCATGCATCCTCAGACTAAATAGTCTCTGCTTCAGCAGCAACTTGTTGGTTAATGACTTAGTCATATATAGGCTTTCAAGCTTTGCCCACCCCTTGGCAGCTATGTCTTCCTCAGCAACTTCAGTGATAACATCATCAGATAAGCACAACATGATGGTTGAATGTGCTTTATCTTTAGGACTGGCAGAATCTGCTGAGCTGGCATCTCCTTTACCAAATAAAGAAGTCCATAATCCTAGTTGTTTTAACAAGGGACGCATCTTGATTTGCCACAGACTAAAACTATTTCTTCCTATAAATTTGTCAATTTTTACGTTAACTACAGACATCTTTCTTGCTAAAGATCACAACTTTTATCACAGATTCCTAGCACCGGTGAAGGTCTTGGTGAAGATAAAGGTTGTCCGTACAGATGATTCTCTCAGAACCTTGGCTCTGATACCAGTTTGTTATAACAGGATAGAGAGAATCCATATGCAATAATATAAACACAGAAGCAATCTAACATAAACAATCACACAGAGGAACAAAAAACAAGAAGAACATAGGATTTAACTTGGTTTCCGGTGTTGTGCCGACTACTCCATGGACAAAAAGAGTTATTTTATTATGCACGGAATTCACGTGGATTACACACTTTACAATGATCGATACAGTTGTTATTTATAGGCACAGATCCCTAAACCCTAACTGCCAAGAATTTTTGTCAGATTGCAATAAATGCCCCAGATGTTGGATCCCTCTGCTGATCCCAACTCAGCTGATCAATGCATAGATGTAGAACTCTGCTGCACCCAAAACCTCAGCAGACCCTCAGCAGGCTGCTGACACCAGAAGAAACTCAACTGACTTTCCAGCTGACTTTCACAGACTTGGATACACATCTACATCGGACCATCACTCTGCTGACTATCAGATTAGTTCCACCAGATGTAGAGTTTAAGTCACTTGCTGACATCATTATATTGATAAATCATTATAGAAGCTTCTATTTCAAGAAGTTTGATGTGATTTATCTTTATCTTGATACATTTCACCATCATTTTCTATGGTTTGTACACGTCCTTCAAAATAGGAAATTGAGTTAATAACGAATGGACACAAAATCATCATTTTTTGGAGGGGTTCATAAACATTATGTTTGTACTGATACATCGTACCGACATTGCCTTTGATAAATCTAATCGGAAATTTACATATAAATATATTAATAAAACTAATCTTTATAATCACAATATCAGATTGAATTATCATATCTCTGAAAAAGATAATTTATTGGAGATTTAAGTAATTTAAAAATTTATACACAATAAACTTGACACCAATTCTTAAGTTTGACCTCGGGCAAAGAGTCTGGCCTACAAGGCACACAAAGGCCAATATTGTTCATAATAAGCTAGTTAGGAGACATAAGGACAACATAATTTAAGGTGATAATATTATAGAAATGCATGTGTTATAATCTCTCTAGATCCCATTGCACTACATTACAATGATAGATTGTAAAAATAAGCATTTGGCTAATCTGTCATTGTTTTATTTTTAGATTTTATATGATGTAGGAAGCCAACGACTAATTTTAGATCCTTTTACAAAAATTAAAGTAAAAAATTAAAAGAGTTAAATTAATCAAGTATCTAAATATTGTATGTGAAACGTTGATGTCTAATTCTGCTTGTGGAGAATGATTAAACTTGTCAAAAAATATGAAAAAAATAATGACATGAATATCGAATTTTGACATTGATATTGTTATAAGATACATATCCACTCATTTTAGGACGAAAATAAAAAAAAATTAGATATGCACTTGATAAATTAAATAATGGTATATAAATCACTTAAAAGTTGCTTTCAAATAAATTTAAAGAGGCACACTGATTAAATTATATCTGAGAATTTTCATATTAATTGTTCTAACAACATACCTTTCCAAATGATCGGGGTATAAAACATGGATGGAACGAAGAAAAGCGTATGTAGACAATATCTTTTAATATGGAAATTAAGTAGTCCAACTATCTATCCATGCTACCAATGAAGCTATAAATATGGGAACACGGAAGAGATTTCTCATCCATCCAAACACATAAAAAGAACAAGAATAAGTCACTAGAGAAAAAGTATTTGATCGTGAGATAGAAAGCTATAGAAAATGAAGATGTTCATAGCACAAGCCGCCATTGCTTTGGTACTCATCCTAGCTCTTCTCAACATTTCCCAAGGTAATTAAAAGAAAATCCTCGATCAAATATACATGATCAAACATGAACAAATATTATTGAGAGTATGATTTTCGATTTTTTTTTTTGTAGACAATAATTCTTCCGTTTTAGAATCTAAAAATAGTGCGTCTGTATGTGTATATAATTTTGTTTTTCGGATGACTAAAACTCGATTTTGGTGGTCTTTGTTTGCAGGTCAGCAGCCTAAGTACTGCTAAGTGCGAGGACAAGAGCACATTAGATTGTTTTGGCTTAGCTTTAGGAAAAATGCAGAGCTAGCGCAATGCCTAAAAACTTCACATGTACGGATAATGGACCAAACAGCAGCATTTGCAATGGCTTCATTGTTTGCAGTTCATCATAGTAGATCAAAATTGCCATAGCTAGTGCTTTATGCATGACACACTCCTAAAATTTTTGTGTAGGGTCACTAGTTTTTGAGCCTTTCTTTCCAAACACATCACACGTCATCAAGAATAAAGTTCTTTTTATTGATATGTGTTTAAACATTTTTCATTTCTCGTACATTTTTTGAGTTTGTTATTACATCCCACAAAAAAATAGTGCACTACGGAAAGCTGTTTTCCCTAAACAAATTAAAATCGAAAATAGAAATAAGGGTTTCATACATTTAAACGAATTTAACTAAAATTCATCTTACATTTTTTTGTACCATTCCGACATTTTAACAATTTTTATGGGTGAATATCGAAAGAAAGTAGAAATGTACAGTTGATACAAGAAAAGGTGTTGTAAATACGTATCAAAATAAATATAGAGACGTAACAAAATACATTTGACCGCAAAACGATAAGCTATGCTTAAGGACTTTCTACTGAATACCTAGTTTATTATATGTTAAAAAACTATGCTTAATAACTAAGATTTCCTTAAGAAAGTTTATTACAATATCAAGAAACATTTCCAATTAGAGGCTTCTAAAAATAAAAAATTGATACATGTCATAACTGGCTATCTACTTCTAAAATAATCAATTCCATAAATATAACAACATTGTTTTCATGGTATAATGAATGAATTACACCTTAAATTTGACGTGCCTTTAAGCCTGGATTTATACACAAACAATATTAACGGATATTGAAAAATAATTTTTTTGTAATGTTTTTTGGTAAAGATACGATTGTACTGGTGAGATACTAGTGGAAAAACGAGTTTGAAAGATAAACAATAGGTACATTAAGATAGATCTGATCAAGTTGTTTTAAAAATGTCAATATATACGGCCTATCTCAATGGAATAAATCAAGCTTTTCCACATTTCTATTTCTTCTTATTTTTTCATGGTATCAAAACTCCAGGCTTCTTTTTCAGTTTCAAACCTTTGCTCTGCTTTCATCGTTTTTTTACTCTCTCTTGAAATTTGTAACCACTACATTTCAAGGACCCAAAAATCTCTCTCTTACAAAAGAGAAGTATAATATACTCGATCCCTCAAATCCAGGGTATGTAGGATGTTCTCGCATAGTGTTCTGCTCTTCAACGAGTTCATTAACTTGTGTTCATCATTTTACGCTTTTACTTCATATTTCACTCTCCATAGACTAAATCTTATATTATGACGTGATGTGTTCTGAAAATCCATCGCCGAGAATTTCAAGTAGCATCAAGTATTTTGAGTCATATTCTTATCTCTAACGCCAAGAAAGCCCTGCATATACTATGTGTTTGCATAATTTCACGATTATTTTGTCATTCTGACATCATTATCTCATTTAAATTGAGAAGCCCAACACACGATTAAGTTCCGCTATGGTCCATGTGTTAGAAAAATGGTCGTTGTTTGTCAATGACAATTCATGAAAAATAAGTAGCATCGAGAATTAGTAAGGCTTGAGGTCATAAACATTCACAGTTCAAACTAATTTGAGCAGTCTTCCTTATTCCAGAGGGTAATCTTGTAAAATAATAGTTCAAATTCCTATGTCGATTGAATAATTAGTTAATGTAGTAAAAAAACATTTTATATACATTATAGTCATACCTTATTAAATAATGATTTAACGTTATAATCTTTATATAAAACATAATTTAATCGAATGCATATTTTTCATTTCCATGGTCGTACTCGCTAATCATCACAAGTATGAAAATCAAAACATGGTGGTAAATAGACTAAGTTGACTTTCTTGAGAGCCGATATCCAATGCGGTAAGGCACAATGTTTCTCCAAAACGAGGAGTAATTGTTAATGAAAGTGATTAGTTTACAATAATTTGAAATCTAAAATTTTACAGAAACATTATTTGACGACTAGAATATGATTAATGATTTAGAAAGATTTATAAAATTTATGCGGTTATGTTTACCTATTATAATTGTATTGATAAATCATTATAGAATCCTATGTTCTAAGAAGTTTGATGTGATTTATCTATATCTTGATACATGTCATCATCATTCTCTATGGTTTGTACGCGTCCTACAAAATAGGGAATTGAGTTAATAACGAATGGAGACAAATTCATCATTTTTTGGAAGGGGTTCATAAACATTGTGTTTGTATTGATACATCGTACCGACCTTGCATTTGATAAATCTAATCGGAAATTTACATACAAATATTTACAAAAAACTAATCTTTATAATCACAATATAAGATTGAATTGTCATATCTTTGAAAAAGATAAGTTATTGGAGATGTAAGTAATTTACAAATTACACAATAAACTTAACACCAATTCTTATGTTTGACCTCATGCAAAGAATGTGGCCTACAAGGCACATAAAGGCCAATATTGGTAAGAAAAATCTAGTTACGAGACTTAAAGACAACATAATTTAAGGTGATATTATTATAGAAGGGTATGTGTTATAACCTCTCTAGATCCGGTTGCACTACATTACAATGATACATTGAAAAATAAGAATTTGGCTAATATATCATTGTTTTATTTTTAGATTTTATACAATGTAGTAAGCCAATAGCTGATTTTAGATCCTTTTATAAAAATTAAAGTAGAAAATCAAAAGATTAAATTAATCAAGTATCTAAATATTGTATGTGGAACGTTGATGTCTAATTCTGCATGTGGAGAATGATTAAACTTGACAAAAAATATGAAAAAAATAATGACATGAATATCTATTTTTGATATTGATATTGTTATAAGATACATATCCGCTCATTTTAGGACGAAAATAAAAAAATTAGATATGCACTTGATAAATTAATGGTATTTAAATCACTTAAAAGTTGTTGTCAAATAAATTTAAAGAGGCACACTTATTAAATTATATCTGAGAATTTTCATATTAATTGTTCTAACAACATACCTTTCCAAATGATCGGGATATGAAACATGGATGGAACGAAGAAAAGCGTATGTAGACAATATCTTTTAATATGGAAATTAAGTAGTCCAACTATCAATCTAAGCTACCAATGAAGGTATAAATATGGGAACACAGAAAATATTTCTCATCCATCCAAACACAGAAAAAGTACAAGAAAAAGTCGGTAGAGAAAAATATTTGATCGAGATAGAAAGTCATTGAAAATGAAGAAGTTCATAGCACAAGCACCCATTGCTTTGGTACTCATCCTAGCTCTTCTCAACATTTCCCAAGGTAATTAAAAAGAAAATCCTCAATCAAATATACAATATCAAACATGAACAAATATTATTGAGTGTTTGATTTTGAATTTTTTTTGCAGACAATAATTCTTCCGTTTTAGAATCTAAAAATAGTGCGCTTATATATAATTTTGTTTTTCGGATGACTGAAACTCGATTTGGTGGTCTTTGTTTGCGTCGTCAGAACCTAAATCATCGCTATACAAGCTTAACCGAAATGCTAAGTGCGAGGACAAGAGCACGTTAGATTGTTTTGGCTTAGCTTTAGGAAAGTATATGGAGCTAGCGCCATGCATAAAAACTTCACATGTACGGATAATGGACCAAACAGTGAGCATTTGTAATGGCATTGTTTGCAATTCACCAAAGTAGATGAAAATAGCAATAGCTAATGCTTTATGGCACAGTCCTAAAAATTTTGTGTAGGCTCACTAGTTTTTGAGCCTTTCTTTCCAAACACATAGCACATCATCAAGAATAAAGTTCCTTTTATTGATATGTGTTTAAACATTTTTCATTTCTTGTATCTTTTTTGAGTTTGTTATTACATCCCAAAAAAAAATAATGCACTACTAAAAGATTTTATTCCTAAACAAATTAAAATCGAAAATAGAAATAAGGGTTTCATGCGTTTAAAATAAATTAACTAAAATTCATCTTACATTTTTTTGTATTCCGACATTTTAACAACTTTTATGGGCGAAATATCGAAAGAATGTAGAAATGTACAGTTGATACACGAAAAGGTGTTGTAAATACGTATCAAAATAAATATAGAGACGTAACAAAATACATTTGACAGCAATACCATAAGCTATGCTTAAGGACAATTTTTTCCTACTGAATACCCAGTTTATGATATGTTAAAAAACTAGGCTTAATAACTAAGATTTCCTTAACAAAGTTTATTACAATATCAAAAAACATTTCAAATTATAGTCTTCTAAAAATAAAAAATTGATACATGTCATACATGGCTTTCTACATGTAAATTAATCAATTCCAAAAATATAACAACATTATTTTCAAGGTATAATGAATGAATTGCACCTTAAATTTGATGTGCCTTCAAACCTTGATTTATACGCAAACAATATTAACAGATATTGTAAAATAATTTTTTTGTAATGTTTTTTTTTTTTTTGTAAAGATATGATTGTGCCTTTGTGCCTGTGAGATACTAGTGGAAAAATGAGTTAGAAAGATAAACAACATATACAATAAGATAGATCTTATCGAGTGGTTTTAAAAATATCAATATATACGGCCTATCTCAATGGAATAAATCATGCTTTCCGACATTTCGATTTCTTCTTATTTTTTCATGGTATCAAAACTCCAGGCTTCTTTTTCGCCAAACCTTTGCTCTACTCTCATCATTTTTTTACTCTCTCTTGGAATTTGTAACCACTGCATTTCAAGGACCCAAAAATCTCTCTCTTAAAAAAGAGAAGTACAATATACTTGATCCCTCAAAGCCAGGGTAAGTAGGATGCTCTCGCATAGTGTTCAGCCCTTCAACGAGTTCATTAAGTTGTGTTCATCATTTTACGCTTTTACTACATATTTCACTCTACATGCACTAAATCAGACATTATGACGTGATGTGTTCTGAACTCCATCGCCGAGAATTTCAAGTAGCATCAAGTCTTTTGAGTCATATTCTTATCTCTAACGCCAAGATAGCCCCGTGTATACTATACATTTGCACAATTTCATGATTTTCTGGCATCATTTTCTCATTTAAATCGAGAGCCCAACACACGATGAAGTTCCTCTATGGTCTATGTCTTAGAAAAATGGTCGTTGTTTGTCAATGAAAATTCATGAAAATCAGTAGCATCGAGAATTAAGGCTTGAGGATATAAACGTTCACAATTCAAACAAATTTGTTGGTTCAATGTTTGGCGGTCTTCCTTATTCCAGAGGGTAATCTCGTAAAATAAAAATTCAAATTCATATGTCAATTGAATAATTAGTTAATGTAGTAAAAATACATTTTATATACTTTATAGTCATAACTGCTTAATTAATGATTTAACGTTATAATCTTTATATAAAACATAATTTAATCGAATGCATATTTTTCATTTCCATGGTCATACTCGCTAATCATCACAAGTATGAAAATCAAAACATGGTGGTAAATAGACTAAGATGACTTTCTTGAGAGCCGAGATCTAATGCGGTATGACACAATGTTTCTCCAAAATGAGGAGTAATTGTTAATGAAAGTGATTAGCTTACAATAATTTGAAATCTAAAATTTTACGGAAACATTATTTGACGACTAGAATATGATTAATGATTTAGAAAGATTTAAAAAATTTATGCGCTGAATAAATTATGATTTTTCTGTAAAAAATTAATGTTTTCCTATTATAATTATATTGATAAATCATTATAGAATCTTATGTTTCAAGAAGTTTGATGTGATTTATCTATATCTTGATACATTTCATCATCTTTCTCTATGGTTTGTACATGTCTTACAAAATAGGAAATTGAGTTAATAACGAATGGAGACAAATTCAATTGGATAGGGTGCTGATTAATGAAAGCTGGTTAGACACTTTTGGCAGTGGTTTAGTCAAGATTTTGGGCAGGGCAGGATCAGATCATAGACCTTTGAGCTTTGATCCAGATGTTAGAAAAAAGGGCCCCTCTGTCTTCAAATTTCAGAATATGTGGACTATGCATAAGGATTTTCACAGTGTGGTACAACAGGAATGGAATGCACATGAGGTAGCCACTTCTATGGCAAGTTTTATATATAAACTCAAACTTCTTATGCATGCTTTGAAGATCTGGAACAAACAGGTTTTCGGGGATGTCCATAAAAAAATGTTGGAGTTGGAAGCTAAGGTTTTGGAGCAGGAAGTTATTTATGATCAGAATCATAGTCCTGAAAATAGGGAGAAAACTCATCAATTAAATACAGAATATTTTCTAGCTTTAGCACAACATGAGGAGTTCTGGAGGCCAAAATCCAAGTATAAGTGGTTTAAAGAAGGAGACAGAAATACAAGCTTCTTCCATGCCTCTGTAAAAGATAAGACTAGCAAGATGCAAATTCTTAGAATCCAGGATGCTAATGGAGACTGGTGTACTAATCAGGCTGAGATTGCACAAGAGGCTATCAGATTCTTTGCTGTCTTACTTAATCAGGAAGAGCAATCTACTGAAAGTGATATTCAGTATCTTCTAGATTTCATACCTACCCTAATTACTCATGAAGACAATGTTTCTTTAACTAAACCTATCACTATGGAAGAGGTTAAGAAGGGTGTCTTTGATTTAGATCCTGCAAGTGCTCCTGGGGTTTATGGTTTCTCTGGCTTATTTTACAGACACTGCTGGAACATTATTCAAATGGATGTGTATCATGTTGTACAAGAATTTTTCTCTGGCAATAACATCCCCAAGGCAGTGGGATCTACTCTAATTACTCTCATTGCTAAAAAGCTACTCCTACATCCTTTGCTGATTATAGGCCTATATCTCTTAGCACATTCTTTAACAAGATCTGCACTAAGATTTTGACCTCCAGACTTCAGCCCTTACTACCTCTCATTATATCTGAGAACAATTTGTCTTCTTGCAAGGAAAGGACATTGCTGATAATGTCCTGTTGGTCCAAGAATTAGCTCAGTTCATCCACAAAAAGGCTAGAGGCCATAATATTATTTTCAAGCTGGATATCATGAAGGCTTTTGACAGGGTCTCCTGGTATTTTCTGGGCAGATTGCTTCGAAAATTTGGTTTTGAAGAGCCTTTCATACATTTGATTATGAATAATCTCTCTGGCAGTCACTTCTCTATTCTTTTCAATGGATCTCATGTTGGGTTTTTCTCTTCTACAAGAGGTATTAAACAAGGTGACCCCCTCTCTCCATATTTGTTCATCATTCTAACTGAAGCTATCTCTAAAGGTTTAAAGAGAATCATGACCCCTGGTACATATACCTATGCTACCCCTACTGGCTTTGCTCCTATTACTCACTCTCTTTATGCTGATGACCTTATAATTTTTGCTAGAGCTGCTAGGACTACCATCAATAAGTTGGCCAGTTTTTTGGATACTTATGAAAGGGCCTCTGGACAGAAGGTCAACAGAAGCAAAAGCTCTTTTATTATGTCTAGTAGAGCTCCTCAAAATGCCATTCAGGGTGTGGAAGCTATAACTTGTTTTCAACAAGCCACTTTCCCATTCACCTACTTGGGATGTCCAGTTTTTTATGGAAGAACCAAATCTTCATACTTCCAATCCCTTATTGATAAATTTGAAGCTAAGCTCAACAAATGGTACACAAAATATTTATCTCCTGGAGGCAGACTAGTCCTCATCAGACATGTTTTATCCTCTATTCCTATTAACATTATGTCTGCTATTAAGCTGCCCATGACTACTATTCAGAGACTGGAACATATTATGGCCAACTTCCTTTGGCATGACAGTGACAATCATAGGAGAAGGCACTGGAGGAGCTGGCAAAATATGTGCTATCCAACAACAGAAAATGGTCTTGGTATTAGGAGCCTACAGACTTTTCTGGCAGCTCTTGCTTGTAAACTATGGTGGAAGATTCATCAGCAGCAAGGTTTGTGGGCCAGGAAAGTGATGTCTGGATCCTACCCTCTTTATATGCTCTATGCTTGGAAGCTGCTAGGTCCTGTTCAAGAATGCATTGACCAGAATATGGCTTATCTTACTAGCCCTGTTAATAAATGGGTGTGGACTTTGGTTAATTCTGGTCAGTTTTCTGTCTCCTATGCTTATGAAATTCTTAGAACCAAGAGATCATCTTTGTTTGAATTAGGAGAAATCTGGAAGCCCCATATTCCCCTCAGAATTGCACTTTTTAACTGGAAGCTATACAATGGTCTGCTGCCTTTTGCTGAACAGCTGCATAAGATGGGATTTTCAGGGCCTTTTAAATGCTTAAACTGCTATCATGATGATAATATGGGTCATGTGTTCTGGAGCTGTCCTAGAGCCCAAGAAGTATATATGGAATTTCTTTCAACATGCTCTTAAATATTATCCTGCTGCTGAAAATCTTCAGGATGTCCAAAAGGATTAGAGATGTACTAACATTATGGGAGCTCTTGGTAAGGTTATTCGGATCATCCCTTCTTTGATTTTTTGGGGTCTTTGGAAAGATAGATGCAGCATATTACATGAGCCCACCATGAATACCAATCAGATTGTCAAAAATATTATTGCTGATCTGCAAAGCACATGCCAGACTATGAATCTCACCAAAAAGAATAGTGATGATTTAATCCTAGTTAACACAGGCCTTCTTAAAAATCTTGCAACTAGGCCACAGAAGACTGCCATTGCTATCAGATAGCATGCTCCTCCTCTGGCTGTCTATAAACTTAATACTGATGGTTCCTCCCTTCAAAATCCTGGAATAGCTGGGGGCTTTCATCATCCGTGATGAGCATAGTGCTCTTGTTGTTGCAGGTACTAGAGCTTATGGTATTGCTACAAATTTTGAGGCAGAACTGAAGGCTCTAATTGATGGCACACAGCAATGCATTGACCTGCAACTTCAGAATGTGAAAATAGAGTCTGATTCTAAGTTTCTTGTTGAGATGATTCATGGCAAGTCCCAGCCTCCATGGAGATATGTGAATGAGATAAGTTTATTGACTGAGACTTTGCACCAGAATAATTTCAAGATCAGACATATATTCAGAGAAGGCAATATGGCAGCTGACTTCTTGGCTAAAAAGGCTAGTTCAACTCAACACAGCAGTACTATTCATAGGGGGAGGCTGATGGGAAGCTTAGAGCTATCCTACTTGAAGATCTGCTACAGCTGCCCCATGTCAAATACCATTAATGGATAGCATTTTTTAGATAGTCATTACACTTGGAAGCACCCTTCAGCTCATTTCTGAAGGGTGCAAACCAGGTTGTATCTTTATTCTCTGTGCCATTTTGTACTTAGATTTTCTCTACAGATTGTCTTCAAATATGGTTCATGGCAGGTTTAGGTCGAACATCAATCACTATGATGACTTCATCAGTCCAAGGCTTCTATGGATTAATGCTTGGCTTGCAAATGGTGATAGGATGGACTACAAGTGGAGAGAGTTATGCAACAAAATAAGACAAAAGACAGCAGCAAAAATGGCTGAAGGGAAGCACTTGAAGATTGATAGGATTTATAGGAATATCAAAAATGATGTTTTTATTTTTTCCTTGTGCTGGAAGTTCTTTCCAGTGAGTCAATGCCCGTACTCTTTCCCTAGCACCCGATTTTTCCCACCCGGGTTTTTCGGACTAGGGTTTTAAGGAGGCGGGGTTGCCCACTGATGACATTATTCGAGTGAGGAGGCCATGGATGGCAACACTTGTAATTTTTTCTGATCATTAATAAAATTACAAGTTATTAAAAAAAAAACGAATGGAGACAAATTCATCATTTTTTGGAAGGGGTTCGTAAACATTTCGTTTGTATTGATACATCGTACCGACCTTGCATTTGATAAATCTAATCCTAAATGTACATACAAATATTTATAATAAAACTAATCTTTATAATCGCAATATAAGATTGAATTATCATATCTTTGAAAGAGTAGAGATGTAAGTAATTTACAAATTACATAATAAACTTAACACCAATTCTTAAGTTTGACCTCACGCAAAGAGTGTGGCCTACAAGGCACACAAAGGCCAATACAGATTTCACACTTCAGATTTCAGATTTAACAAACGGCGCCTAAGTTGACTTTCTTGAGAGCCGTTATCAAATGCGGTAAGACACGGTGTTTCTCCAAAATGAGGAGTAATGGTTAATGAAAATGATTTGCTTACCGTAATTTGAAAACTAAAATATTACATAAAAATTATACGATGATTTAAGAGTTAGAATGATTTAAAAAATTTATGGGGTGAAAAAATTACGATTTTTCTATGAAAAAATTTATGTTTACCTATTATCATTATATTGAAAAATCATTATAGAATCTTATGTTTCAAGAAGTTTGATGTGATTTATCTTTATCTTGATACATTTCACCATCATTCTCTATGGTTTGTACACGTCCTTCGAAATAGGAAATTGAGTTAATAACGAATGGACACAAAATCATCATTGTTTTGGAAGGGGTTCATAAACATTTTGTTTGTACTGATACATCGTACCGACATTGCATTTGATAAATCTAATCGAAAATTTACATACAATATAATAAAATGAATCTTTATAATCACAATATAAGATTGAATTATCATATCTCTAAAAAGATAAGCTATTGGAGATGTAAGTAATTTACAAATTTATACACAATAAACTTGACACCAATTCTTAAGTTTGACCTCGGGCAAAGAGTCTGGCCTACAAGGCACACAAAGGCCAATATTGGTCAGAAAAAGCTAGTTAGGAGACTTAAGGACAATATAATATAATGTGATATTATTATAGAAATGTATGTGTTATAATATCCCTAGATCCCCTTGCACTACATTACCATGATACATTGTAAAAATAAGCATTTGGCTAATCTGTCATTGTTTTATTTTTAGATTTTATATGATGTAGGAAGCCAACAACTGATTTTAGATCCTTTTCAAAAATAAAAGTAGAAAATTAAAAGAGTTAAATTAATCAAGTATCTAAATATTGTATGTGGAACGTTGATGTCTAATTCTTCTTGTGGAGATTGATTAAATTATATGTGAGAATTTTCATATTAATTGTGATAACAAACATACCTTTTTGAATGATCGGGGTACGAAACATGGATGGAACGAAGAAAAGCGTATGTAGACAATATCTTTTAGTATGGAAATTAAGTAGGCCAACTATTTATCCAAGCTACCACTGAAGCTATAAATATGGGAACACGGAAGAGATTTCTCATCCATCCAAACACTGAAAAAAGAACAAGAAAAAGTCAGTAGAGAAAAGTATAGAAAGCTTTAGAAAATGAAGAAGTTCATAGCACAAGCAGCTATTGCTTTGGTACTCATCCTAGCTCTTCTCAACATTTCCCAAGGTAATTAAAAATAAAATCCTCGATCAAGTATCTAGGATCAAACATGAACAAATATTATTGATAGTTTGATTTTGGATATTTTTTCTACGGACAACAATTTTCCGTTTCAGAATCTAAAAATAGTGTGTCTGTATGTGTATATAATTTTGTTTCTTGGATGACTAAAACTCTATTTGGTGGTCTTTGTTTGCAGGTCAGCAGCCTAAGTACTGCCCTACAAGCTTAACCAGAAATGCTAAGTGCGAGGACAAAAGCACGTTAGATTGTTTTGGCTTAGCTTTAGGAAAGTATGGAGCAAGCGCAATGCCTAAAAACTTCACATGTACGGATAATGGACCAAACAGTAGCACTTGCAATGGCTTCATTGTTTGCAGTTCACCAAAGTAGCTCAAAATAGCCATAGCTAATACTTTATGACACAGTCCTAAAAATTGTGTGTAGCTCACTAGTTTTTGAGCCTTTCTTTCCAAACTCATAGCACATCATCAAGAATAAAGTTCTTTTTATTGTTATGAGTTTAAACCTTTTCATTTCTCGTATCTTTTTGAGTTTGTTATTACATTCGACACAAAAAATATTGCGATCTTGAAAATTTGTTTTTCTAAACAAATTAATATGAAAAATAGAAATAAGGGTTTCATACGTTAAAATTAAATAAAATAAAATTCATCTTACATTTCTTTTACCATTCCGACGTATTAGAGGCTTCTAAAATAAAAATTGAAACATGTCATACCTGGCTTTGTACTTGTGAAATAATCAATTCCTATAACAACATTGTTTTCAAGGTATAATGAATGAATTACACCTTAAATTTGACATGCCTTCGCCTTGATTTATACATAAACAATATTAAAGCATATTGTAAAATAATTTTTATGTAATGTATTTTGTAAAGATATGATTGTGCTTGGTGAGATACTAGTGGAAAAATGAGTTAGAAAGATAAACATCATGTACATTAACATAGATCTTATCATGTGGTTTAAAAATTGTGAATATATGCTTCCTATCTCAATGGAATAAATCAAAGCTTTTCCACATTTCGATTTTTTTTTGATTTTTCATGGTATGAGAACACCAGGCTTTTTTTTCGGTTTTAAACATTTTCTCTACTTTCATCATTTTTTTACACTTTCTTGGTATTTGTAACCACTGCATTTCAATGACCCAAATATCTCTTATAGACGTGTTGCACAATATCCAAACCTAGATAGATACACATGTATCTAGCAGTGGGCTAGTTATGATCACTTGTGATATATAAAATGTTAATTATCTACCTCCCCATCAACTTAAGCTTTTGGGAGAGATGGTAGTTCAACATAGTATCAGAGCCATAGGTCATTGGTTCAAACCCCACTCCAAGTACAATTTTCAACAACAAAAAAAATCAATCAAGTATTGGGCCTTTATCTTCTCTTACTGGCCCACTCTAAAAAATAAACAAATCAAGTGTTGGGTTTTTCTCTCCTCTTACAGACCCACACTTGAGGGGGCGTATTGTGATATATAAAATGTTAATTCTGTACGAGGGTCCACACTTGAGGGGGCGTATTGTGATATATAAAATGTTAATTATCTAACTCCTATGAAGGTCCACACTTGAGGGGACACATTGTGATATATAAAATGTTAATTATCTACCTCCTCACCAGCTTAAGCTTTTAAGAGAGATGGTAGTTCAAGATGATCTATCTTCCTGACAAAAGAGAAGTACAATATACTCGATCCCTCAAAGCCAGGGTATGTAGGAAGCTCTCGCATAGTGTTCATCCCTTCAATGAGTTCATTAACTTGTGTTCATCATTTTACGCTTTTTTACCTCATATTTCGCTCTCCATACTCTAAATCTTACGTTATGACGTGATGTGTTCTGAAACTCCATCGCCGAAAATTTCAAGTAGAATTAAGTCTTTTGAGTCATATTTTTATCTTTAATGCCAAGAAAGTCCTGCATATACTATATAACTGCTTAATTTCACGATTGCTTTGTCACTGTGACATCATTTTCTCATTTTAAATCGAGAATCCCAACACATGATGAAGTTCCACTATGGTCTTTGTGTTAGTAAATTGGTCGTTGTATGTCAATGACAATTCATGAAAACAAGTAGCATCGAGAATTAGTAAGGCTTGAGGTTATAAACGTTCACAATTCAAACCAATTTGCTGGTTTAATGTTTTAGTAGTCTTCCTTTTTCCAGAGGGTAACCATGTAAAATAATAGTTCAAATTCCAATGTCGATCGAATAATTGGTTAATGTTGTAAAAATGCATTTAATAAAATTTATAGTAATAACTGATTAAATAATAATTTAATATATATATATATATATATATATATATATATATATATATATATATATATATATATATATATATATATATATATATATATATATATATATTGTTGAAATAGTTACAATATTTTTATAAAACATAATTTAAACGATTGAATTTTTCATTTCCACGGTCATACTAAGCTAATCATCACAAGTATGAAAATCAAAACATCGTGGTAAATAGACTAAGTTGACTTCCTTGAGAGTCGTTGTTGTATCTGTGCAATCTTTGAGGAGAAAATAGGGCTTGATAGTTTTCGCGATTTACGAGGTAAAGCGTAACCGTTTGATCGAGACGGAAGATTTGGGATCGTTGTGAGAAGAACAACGTTTGGATATCGGCTTGTTGGAAGTTCGGCGATTTTGAGAGTTGTTGATCTGTTTTGGAGCAGCAATTAGGTAAGAAACTCTTCCTATGATTTCGGTCATAATTCGTAAAGTTAGATTATGATTTTAAGACGTGTAGATGCTAGTAAAAGTTGTGCTTTATGTTGATCGAAGGATCATAGATGCAGTGGTGGCTGTTTTAGACGGACGGGCGTCTGAGGTTTAGTGGACGGGTGTCTGGTTACGGACGGGCGTCCATAGGAGGTCAAACGGGCGTCTGGCCTGTTCTACTTTGTTTTTACGGTTTTATCATTCTAGTTTGGTTTTGGTTTTTATAATTGTATTATTATTGTTTTAAACCCTTATTTATGATATGATAACATGGTATAAATAAAACAAGCCTGAATTAAACTTCTGATTCATTCAGTTAAAACACCGAATGTACTCTTAAAGGGAGTTGAAGTTCGGATCCGTCGGAAGGGCATGATAGGCTTGTGCGTTGATGAATTAGCATTCATCACTGTCTGTGTAATTGCTAGGCTTTGTTAATGTCTAGTGGTCTAGGAAGAGAGTAGTTAATGTGAGGGAGATTAATTGAAAACACTTAGGTGGCTAGTTAATCACCCTAATAAAATACGTACTTGACTAGTAAAAGATTAAACAACATGTCTCTCTTGGATAGGCACCAGTCTATATCGCGATGTATGCCTACCTCTGAAGGTGGAAGAACTCCGTAGGTCAAAAAAACCCTAAGTACGGAGGGACTCCGCTGAGATGTGCGTACTATCGGAGCCTACCTATTCTAGCCTCCGTGGATATTGGTGTGATCCACTAATATGTTGCCAAGAGTGTCCCAAAAGTGGATACGCGTAGTGCCCTTGAGTGCGGTTGTAACATAGATAAGTTAAGTAGAAACGTTTAGTCAATTCATGTTGATGGACATGGAGTGAACCCTAGATCGAGTCGGTCACACATAATCAACTAAACTTTTAATTATCTTCACTTTATAAATTATAATTGTTGTCATAGCTTCTCTTTCTTATTAAGTACGTTGTACTTACCTCAAATGCATGTTTTCTATGTGTTTGGGGGTGAGAAGACGAACAGGTTGATATTGTTTACGAGGAGGAGTTCGATGATGACGTTTGAAGACGCCTCATTGAAGACTTTACATTATTCATTTAGCTATTCATTTATTAGACTGTTTAGACTTTTGGTCTTTCCAGACTTGTAGTATCGTTACGTTTCTTTTGAGATTATCGTACGTTTCGTTTGGATTTCGTACTTTCCCTTGAATGTAATAAGTTACATTTCCATCTTTAGATTTCATTTCTATTCTTGATTGTCTGGAATTTTATACCCGAGTCTTTTGCTTCCGTTTGCTTATTTTGATACGACGTAGTAGAGGCTTACATATAAAGTGAATTCATTTTTATTTTATACGTGCCGAACGTTCCTTTTCCGGATAAGAACTCGGTGTCCGGGAACGGGGCGTTACAGTTGTCTAATGCGTTAAGACACAATGTTTCGCCAAGATGATGAGTAATTGTTAATGAAAGTGATTTGCTTACAAAAAGTTGGAAAATAAAATTTTACATAATAATTATTTGACGATTAGAATATGATTTATGATTTAGAAAGATTTAAAACAATTTACGGGGTGAACAAATTCTTATGAGTTTTATATGCTTTTTTTGTAAAAAAATTTATGTTTACCTACGATCATTATATTGATAAATCATTAAAGAATCTTATGTTTCCGGAAGTTTGATGTGATTTATTTATAGCATGATACATTTCACCATCATTCTCTATGGATTTTACATGTCCTTCAAAATAGGAAATTGAGTCAATAACGATTGGAAATAAAGTCATCATTTTTTGGAAGGGGTTCATAAACATTTTGTTTGTACTGATACATTGTACCGACATTGTACTCGATCCCTCAAAGCCAGGGTATGTAGGAAGCTCTCAGATGGTGTTCAACCCTTCCACAAGTTCACTAACTTGTGTTCATCATTTTACGCTTTTACCTCATATTTCGCTCTTCATGCACTAAATATTACGTTATGACATGGTATGTTCTGAAACTCCATCACCGAGAATTTCAAGTAGCATCAAGACTTTTGAGTCATATTTTTTATGTTTAATGCCAAGAAAGCCCCTCATATACTATACATTTTCTTAATTTCACCATTATTTTTTCATTCTGACATCATTTTCTCATTTAACTAGAGAAGCCCGACACATGATGAAGTTCCACTACGGTCTTTGTGTTAGAAAAATGTTCGTTGTAAGTGAATGACAATTTATGAAATATAAGCAGCATCAAGAATTAGTAAAGCTTGAGTTTATAAATGTTAACAATTCAAACTAATTTGTTGGTTCAATGTTTTACGGACTTCCTTTTTCCAGAGGGTAATCTCGTAAAATAATAGCTCAAATACGTAGTCGATTGAATAATAGGTTAATGTTGTAAAAATACATTAAATATACTTTATAAAAATAACGGATTAAAAATTTATTTAACATTATAATCTTTATATAAAACATACTTTGATCGAATGCATATTTTTCATTTCCACGGTCATACTCGCTAATCATCACAAGTATGAAAATCAAAACATGGTGGTAAATAGGCTAAGTTGACTTTCTTGAGAGCCGTTATCTAATGCGGTAAGGCACAATGTTTCTCCAAAACGAGGAGTAATTGTTAATGAAAGTGATTAGCTTACAATAATTTGAAATCAAAAATTTTATGGAAAAATTTATTTGACGACTACAATATGATTAATGATTTAGAAAGATTTAAAAAATTTATGTGGTGATTAAATTATGATTTTTCTGTAAAAAATTTATGTTTACCTATTATCATTATACTGATAAATCATTATAGAATCTTATATATGTTTCCAGAATTTTGATGTGATTTATCTATATCTTGATACATTTCATCATCATTCTCTATGGTTTGTACACGTCCTACAAAATAGGAAATTGAGTTAATAACGAATGGACACAAATTCATCATTTTTTGGAAGGGGTTCATAAACATTTTATTTGTACTGATACATCGTACCAACATTGCATTTGACAAATCTAATCGAAAATGTAAATACAAATATTTATAATAAAACTAATCTTTATAATCACAATATAAGATTTCATTATCATATCATTAAAAATGATATGTTATTGGAGATGTAAGTAATTTACAAATTACACAATAAACTTAACACCAATTCTTAAGTTTGACCTCACCAAAAGTGTGGCCTACAAGGAACATAAAGGCCAATATTGGTCAGTAAAAGCTAGTTAGGAGACTTAAAGCCAACATAATTTAAGGTGATATTATTTTGGAAGGGTATCAAAACTCCAGGCTTCTTTTTCAGTTTCAAACATTTGCTCTGCTTTCATCGTTTTTTTACACTCTCTTGGAATTTTAAACCACTACATTTCAAGGACCAAAAATATATCTCTTTACAAAGAGAAGTACAATATACTTGATCCTCAAAGCCGGGTATGTAGGATGCTCTCGCATAGTGTTCAACTCTTCAATGAGTTCATTAACTTGTGTTCATCATTTTACGCTTTTACTTCGTATTTCACTCTCCATACACTAAATATTACATTATGACGTGATTTGTTTGAAACAACATCGCTGAGAATTTCAAGTAGAATGAAGTCTTTTGAGTCATATTCTTATCTCTAACTGTAACGCCCCGCTCCCAGATACCGAGCCCTTATCCGGAAGAGAACGTTCGGCGCATATAGCATTAAATAAATTTAATATTATACGCCAGCCTCTACGTCGTCGTATCAAATATTAAAAGAAACGGAAGCTAAAAAGGCTCGGGTAGAACCATTAATGCTACTCGAATAGAATACAAACAGACTAGGGGTAGAAAGGAAAACCTTACAACAACGAGATAAAGCTTACAACGTACGATGCTACAAAAGAAAGATACAACACTTGTCTTACAAAGATTCTTTTAGAAGAAGGTACAACAGGTTCTTTAAAACAAAAAGTACAAAATCTAGTAAAACCTATAATAGAAAGTAAGAAGAAAGCGTCATCATGGCATCAACGTCACTGAGTCTTCATTGAACTCCTCAATGAGCTCAAGGCTAACATGTTCGTCTTCTCACCCCAAAAGCACACAAAACAACATATGCAATTGAGGTAAGTACAAAGTACTTAGCAAGAGGAAGAAGCTAATGTATAATCAAGTCTTACAACGAAAGGTTCATTAATTATTATTAAGTTATCTTTATGAGACCGACTCAATTTTGGGGTTCACTTCATGATCATCAACATGTTGTGACTAAACGTTTCTAACTTAACTTATCTTTGTTACAGCATGTTTGCGAGGGCACTACACTTAGTGAGATATGCACTAAGACAGAAGACGCAACCCTATAGAGATAAATCTCTAGCGGTCCCGAGATAATCATTCCACTTTATCTGGCCAACCCTAGAGAGCTGACCGGTGAATGCATATCTCGTTCGTGAGTTTGTCCGCCGGAATGATCACTACTTTATCTGGCGGGTCTAGAATCCGGCAGTGATCATCACCACTTTATCTGGCCAAACATCACATTGCCGATATTGTACTGTGCCTATCCAAGCTCTCATGATGTTTAAACTTTTATCTAGTCAAATATGTTTATTAAGTGATTAGCTAGCCACCTAGGTTCATTCAGGACACTAAAAGCTCCCTACTCCCTCTTCTTAGACTCTTAGACTCAAGCTAGAAATTACACAGACATCGATGAATAATAATTCATCAAAGCACAAGGCCACTCTTACTCTTCCGTTGGTTCCGAATTTCAATTCCCTTTAAGAATACATCCGGTGCAGAACCAAGCGCATCAGAAGCTTATTCATGGCTTTGTAATGTTCATGAATGTTTATTAATGTTTCTTTTTGTAGATCAAGAAACAACACTTGAAACTCAACACATAGCTCAAACATCATATTTCCCAAAAGCAAGATCAATGCGTGCGCATTCTAAGCTATCTGAGAGCCCTAAACCTGATTTTCAACACTTCTCTCGATTCTACAACCTTTCTAAAATGTTTATCACCAAAAATACACATCAAAACAGCATGAAAACAGCCTTTAAACATACCATAACATCTTGTACTACAGCAACAACAATTAACATGATTTACAATCAAGAAATCAACACAAAAACTCAACCTTAACATCATAAAACTTTAATTAACATTAGGAAGAGCCTCTTACTTGATTGAAGCCACAAACCAAAACCAATCTCTGCAGAACTTAAACAGGCCTCAAACAAGATCTAAAAGATCACAATTAACATGAATTAATTGATGATCAAAGATTCAAAACAAAGAACTACGAACCAAAACCCTAGAACATGAATTCATGATCCTTTTCATGAATTCACAGCAGAAATTCTACTCCCACATAACTGAGAATCAGACCCATATTCTGGTATCAAAATGATCCTCGTCTTATCACGATTCCAGCGGTACTTTCGGATTTCTAAACGGATTCACGGATCAAAAGTTATGCCCAAAATCCTAAAACACAAAATAACATGATCTATTACGATATTTGCAGCAGAAACGAGTTAACCATACCTGGATTACTTCCTGTAAGAGTATTTTTAGAATAATCTATGCTCTGAGACGGTCGATTTGACTATTCACGGCAACAAAACGGAACTACGGATTGGAAGATATGAATTTTTAAAGATTCTTCCTATTTTTCTCTTCTTTCTTTTCTTTTCTCTAAGTTTGCACGATGATCGGGGGATTTGAAATTCAGACAACTCCTTTAGTAAGTGGGGAGGTTATTCTCATATAAAACCTCCCACTTAAAATCCATTAACTCCTACCAAAAATCCAAAATAACTCCCTTCAATATATATATTTCAAATATATATAAAAAATTACTTTAAATCCTTTAATTAGCTAAAACGAAAATCTGAATTTTTGGTAAAAGACTTTTTTTACCCTTTTCTGAAAGGTCGGGATGTTACACTAACGCCAAGAAAGCCCCGCATATACTATATAATTGCTCAATTTCACGATTATTTTGTCATTCTGACATCATTTTCTCATTTAAATCGAGAAGCCCAACACATGATGAAGTTCCACTAAGGTCTATGTGTTAGAAGAATGGTCGTAGTTTGTCAATGACAATTCTTGAAAAATAAGTAGCATCGAGAATTAATAAGGCTTAAGGTTATAAACGTTCACAATTCAAAAAAATTTGTGGGTTCAATGATTGAGCGGTATTCCTTATTCTTGAGGGTAATCTCGTTAAATAATAGTTCAAATTCGTATGTCGATTGAATAATTAGTTAAAGTAGTAAAAATACATTTAATATACTTTATAGTCATAACTGATTAAATAATGATTTAATGTTATAAACTTTATATAAAACATAATTTAATCGAATGCATATTTTTCATTTCCATGGTCATACTCACTAATCATCACAAGTATGAAATCAAAACATGGTGGTAAATAGACTAAGTTGACTTACTTGAGAGCCGATATCTAATGCGGTAAGGCACAATGTTTCTCCAAAATGAGGAGTAATTGTTAATGAAAGTGATTAGCTTACAATAATTTGAAATCTAAAATTTTACGGAAACATTATTTGACGACTAGAATATGATTAATGATTTAGAAAGATTTAAAAATTTTATGCGGTGAATAAATTATGATTTTTTTTGTAAAAAATTTATGTTTACCTATTATAATTATATTGATAAATCATTATAGAATCTTATGTTTCAAGAAGTTTGGTGCGATTTATCTATATCTTGATACATTTCATCATCATTCCCTATGGTTTGTACACGTCCTACAAAATAGGAAATTGAGTTAATAACGAATGGAGACAAATTAATCATTTTTTCGGAAGGGGTTCATAAACATTTTGTTTGTACTGATACATCGTACCGACCTTGCATTTGATAAATCTAATCAGAAATGTACATACAAATATTTAAAATAAAACTAATCTTCATAATCACAATATAAGATTGAATTATCATATCTTTGAAAAAGATAAGTTATGGGAGATGTAAGTAATTTAGAAATTACACAATAAACTTAACACCAATTCACACCAATTCTTAAGTTTGACCTCAGGCAAAAAGTGTGGCCTACAAGGCACATAAAGGCCAATATTGGTCAGAAAAAGCTAGTTAGGAGACTTAAAGACAACATAATTTTAGGTGATACCCCCTCCGTCCCAATTTGTTTAGGACTTATTCCTTTTTTGATTGTCTCAAAATAAGTTTCATAACTCTATATAGACTTAAAGTTTTTGCTTTAATTGTCTAAATTGACCTCACTCATTAATTGATGTCTCTTAAATATTTTGAAAATAGTGCTACATATAAAAAGTATAAAAAGGTAATTTAGTCAAGTTTTAAATGACCAGACAACTCATTAATTGATGTCTCCGTAAATATTGTGAGTTCCAAAATGTCCCAAACTAATTGGGACGGAGGGGGTATTATTATAGAAGGTTGTGTTATAACCTCTCTAGATCTGCTTGCACTACATTATAATGATACATTGAAAATTAAGCATTTGGCTAATATATCATTGTTTTATTTTTAGATTTTATACAATGTAGTAAGCCAACAACTGATTTTAGATCCTTTTATAAATATTGTATGTGGAACGTTGATGTCTAATTCTGCTTGTGGAGAATGATTAAACTTGGGAAAAAATATGAAAAAAATATTGACATGAATATCGATTTTTAGGACGAAAATAAAAAAAATTAGATATGCACTTGATAAATTAATGATATTTAAATCACTTAAAAGTTGTTGTCAAATAAATTTAAAGAGGCACACTGATTAAATTATATTTGAGAATTTTCATTGTGCAAACAACATACCTTTCCAAATGATCGGGGTATGAAACATGGATGGAACGAAGAAAAGCGTATGTAGACAATATCTTTTAATATGGAAATTACGTAGTCCAACTATCTATCCAAGCTACCTATGAAGCTATAAATATGGGAACACGGAAGAGATTTTTCATCCATCCAAACACATAAGAAGAACAAGAACAAGTCAGTAGAGAAAAAGTATTTGATCGTAAGATAGAAAGCTGTAGAAAATGAAGAAGTTCATAGCACAAGCAGCCATTGCTTTGGTAGTCATCCTAGCTTTTCTCAACATTTCCCAAGGTAATTAAAAAGACAACCCTCGATCAAGTATCTAGGATCAAACATGAACAAATATTATTGAGAGTTTAATTTTTTATTTTTTTTTTGTAGACAATAATTCTTTCGTTTTAGAATCTCAAAATGGTGCGTTTGTATGTGTATGTAATTTTATTTTTCGGATGACTAAACTCGATTTGGTGTCTTTGTTTGCTGGTCAGCAGCCTAAGTACTGCCCTACAAGCTTAACTAGAAATGCTAAGTGCGAGGACAAGAGCACGTTAGATTATTTTGGCTTAGCTTTAGGAAGTATGCAGCAAGCGCAATGCCTAATAACTTCACATGTACGGATAATGGACGAAACTACATCATTTGCAATGGCTTCATTGTTTGCAGCTCACCAAAGTAGTTTAAAATAGCCATTGTTTTCATAATTTCATGATTATTTTGTCATTCTGACATCAGTTTCTCATTTAAATTGAGAAGCCCAACACATGATGAAGTTCCGCTATGGTCTATGTTGGTTGAATAATGTTGAGGGTAATCTCGTAAAATAATAGTTCATGTTCGTATGTTGATTGAATAATTTGTTAATGTAGTAAAAATACATTTTATATACTTTATAGTCATAACTGATTTAATAATGATTTAATGTTATAATCTTTATATAAAACATAATTTAATCGAATGCATATTTTTCATTTCCACGGTCATACTCGCAAATCATCACAAGTATGAAAATCAAAACATAGTGGTAAATAGACTAAGTTGAATTTCTTGAGAGCCGATATCTAATGTGGTAAGGCACAACGTTTCTCCAAAATGAGGAGTAATTGATAATGAAAGTGATTAGCTTACAATAATTTGAAATCTACAATTTTACGGAAACATTATTTGACGACTAGAATATGATTAATGACTTAGAAAGATTTAAAAAAATTATGCGGTGAATAAATTATGATTTTTCTGTAAAAAATTTATGTTTACCTATTATAATTATATTGATAAATCATTATAGAATCCTATGTTTCAAGTAGTTTGATGAGATTTATCTATATCTTGATATATTTCATCATCATTCTCTATGGTTTGTACACGTCCTACAAAATAGGAAATTGAGTTAATAACGAACGGAGACAAATTCATCATTTTTTGGAAGGGGTTCATAAACATTTTGTTGTACTGATACATCGTACCGACCTTGCATTTGATAAATCTAATCGGAAATGTACATACAAATATTTATAATAAAACTAATCTTAATAATCACAATATCAGATTGAATTATCATTTCTTTGAAAAAGATAAGTTAATGGAGATGTAAGTAATTTACAAATTACACATTATAAACTTAACACCAATTCTTAAGTTTTACCTCAGGCAAAGAGTGTGGCCTACAAGGCACATAAAGGCCAATATTGGTCGATAAAAGCTAGTTAGTAGACTTAATTGACCTTAGGCAAAGAGTGTGGCCTACAAGGCACATAAGGGCCGATATTGGTCAGAAAAAGCTGGTTAGGAGACTTAAACACAACATAATTTAAGGTGATATTATCATAGAAGAGTATGTGTTATAACCTATCTAGATCCGCTTGCACTCCATTACAATGATGCATTGAAAAATAAGCATTTGGCTACTATATCATTGTTTTATTTTTAGATTTTATACAATGTAGTAAGCCAACACTTGATTTTATACAATTTGTGTACATTTGACCGCAAAACGATAAGCTATGCTTAAGGACTTTTTTTTCTACTGAATACCCAGTTTATGATATTTTAAAAAACTATGCTTAATAACTAAGATTTCCTTAAGAAAGTTTATTACAATATCAAGAAACATATCAAATTAGACGCTTCTAAACATAAAAAATTGATACATGTCATACCTGGCTTTGTACTTGTAAAATAATCTTTTCCATAAATATAACAACATTGTTTTGAAGGTATAATAAATGAATTACACCTTAAATTTGACGTGCCTGCAAGCCTTGCTTTATACACAAACAATATTAACAGATATTGTAAGAAAAAAAGTTGTAATGTATTTTTGTAAAGATATGTTTGTGTTGGTGAGACACGAGTGGAAAAATGAGTTAGGAAGATAAACAACAGGTACATTAAGATAAATCATATCAAGTGGTTTTAAAAATGTCAATATATACGGCCTCTCTCAATGGAATAAATCAAGCTTTTCCACATTTTGATTTCTTCTTATTTTTTCATGGTATCAAAACTCCAAGCTTCTTTTTCAGTTTCAAACCTTTTCTCTAATTTCATCGTTTCTTTGCTCTCTCTTGGAATTTTTAACCACCGCATTTCAAGAACCCAAAAATCTCTCTTACAAAAGAGAATTACAATATACTTGATCTCTCAAAGACAGGGTATGTAAGATGCTCTCGCATAGTGTTCAGCCCTTCAACGAATTCATTAACTTGTGTTCATCATTTTACGCTTTTACCTCATATTTCGCTCTCCATACACTAAATCTTATGTTTTGACGATGCTGGATATCTTCGGGTATTAATCTCGGGGCCTTTTGATCCTAATGACAACCTGCACAAGCTTCAAGAACACCAAGAAAGGAGAAATACGAGGTGGTTTGTGTTGGTTTAGACTGGACTTGAGACGTTGTATCTTAAGCTTCCTACGTATCCTGTTAATATTCCAGGAATCAAGTCATCGTAGTTGCTTATGAATTGTTTAAATAGAGGGGCTTGTGCCCTAGGCTTGCATGAGCCGTGTCCTTGGTGGACTGTGATGTCGTGTTCCCTAAGGAAGAAATAATTTTGATTTAATCGCCTTAATTATAGGAGATAATCTCGGTGATTTAAATATCGGATCTCAGCCTTTATGGCCAAGGATTCGATCCATGTTTATCTGATTAATTATGCACGTGGGAGATTGAGTACTAGATAAACTCGGCCCGACTGGTGAGGTCCAAGCCGAGTCGACTGAACTCTTGTACATTGGCCGACCTGCAGAGATCAGGGAGGATGGCCGAGCTGGGCTCATCTCGATTCTTGGGGCTTCTAGCCCTTAAGATGGACTTTCTCCGTCTTCATTTATTGTTGAATTGTTGTGGGGATGACACGTGGTGAGGTGCTAATCTGACCTCCGTCACTTTTTCTTTAAAAAAAATTTATGCTTACCTATTATCATTATATTGATAAATAATTATAGAATCTTATGTTTCCGGAAGTTTGATGTGATTTATTTATAGCATGATACATTTCACCATAATTCTCTATGGTTTGCACACGTCCTTCAAAATAGGCAATTGAGTTAATAACGAATGGAAACAGAGTCATCAATTTTTCGAAGGGGTTCATAAACATTTTGTTTATATTGATACGTTGTACTGACATTGTACTTGATCCCACAAAGCCTGCGTATGTAGGTAGCTCTCGTGTTCTACCCTTCAACAAGTTCATTAACTTGTGTGCATCATTTTTAGCTTTTACCACATATTTCGCTCTTCATACACTAAATCTTACGTTATGACGTGGTTTGTTCTGAAACTTTTTCACCGAGAATTTCAAGTAGCATCAAGACTATTGAGTCATATTTTTATCTTTAATGCCATGAAATCCCCGCATATACTATATATTTGCTTAATTTCATGATTATTTTGTCATTCTGACATCATTTTCTCATTTAATTTGAGAAGCCCGACACATGATGAAGTTCCGCTACGGTCTTTGTGTTAGAAAAATGGTCGTTGTTAGTAAATGACAATTCATGAAAAATAAGTAGCATCGAGAAATAGTAAGGCTTGAGTTTATAAACATTTACAATTCAAAATAATTTGTTGGTTCAATGTTTTACGGACTTCCATTTTCTAGAGGGAAATCTCGTAAAATATTAGTTCAAAATTCGTATGTCGATTGAATAATTGGTTAATGTTGTAAAAATACATTAAATATACTTTATAGTCATAACTGATTAAATAATGATTTAACATATAATCTTTATATAAAACATAATTTAATCTAATGCATATTTTTCATTTCCACGGTCATACTCGCCAATCATCACAAGTATGAAAATAAAAACATGTTGGTAAATAGACTAAGTTGACTTACTTGAGAGCCGTTATCTAATGCGTTAACGAGGAGTAATTGTTAATGAAAGTGATTTGAATAATTTGAAATCTAAAAGTTTACATAAAAATTATTTGACGACTAGAATATGATTAATGATTTAGAAATGTTTAAAAAATTTATGGGGTGAAAAAATTATGATTTTTCTATAAAAAATTATGTTTACCTATTATCATTATATTGATAAATCATTATAGAATCTTATGTTTCAAGAAGTTTGATGTGATTTATCTATATCTTGATACATTTCACCATCATTCTCTATGGTTTGTAAACGTCCTTCAAAATATGAACTTGAGTTAATAACGAGTGGACACAAAATCATGATTGTTTGGAAGGGTTCATAAACATTTTTTTTGTACTGATACATTGTACCGACATTACCTTTGATAAATCTAATCGGAACTTTACATACAAATATTAATAAAAAAAAAACTAACCTTTATAATCACAATATAAGATTAAATTATCATATCTCTGAAAAAGATATGTTATTGGAGATGTAAATAATTTACAAATTTAAACACAATAAACTTAACACCAGTTCTTAAGTTTGATCTTGGGCAAAGAGTCTGGCCTACAAGGCAGAAAAATGCCAATATTGGTCCGAAAAAGCTAGTTAGGAGACTTAAGGACAACATAATTTAAGGTGATATTATTATAAAATGGTATGTGTTATAATCTCTCAAGATCCGCTTGTATTACATTACAATGATGCATTGTAATAATAAGCATTTGGCTAATCTATCATTGTTTTTATTTTTTAGATTTTATATGACGTAGGAAGACAACAACTGATTTTAGATCCTTTTATAAAAATTAAAGTAGAAAATTAAAAGAGTAAAATTAATCAAGTATCTAGATATTGTATGTGGAACGTTGATGTCTAATTCTGTTTGTGGAGAATGATTAAACTTGATAAAAAAAATGAAAAAATTAATGACATGAATATCGATTTTTGACATTGATATTGTTATAAGATACATATCCACTCATTTTAGGAGGAAAATAAAAAATTAGATATGCACATAATAAATTAATAGTATTTAAATCACTTAAAAGTTGTTGTCAAATAAATTTAAAAAGACACACTGATTAAATTTTATTTGAGAATTTTGAAATTAATTGTGCTAACAAACATACCTTTCCGAATGATCGGGGTACGAAACATGGATGGAACGAAGAAAAACGTATGTAGACAATATCTTCCAATATGGAAATTAAGTAGTCCAACTATCTATCCAAGCTACCAATGAAGCTATTAATATGGGAACACGGAAGAGATTTCTCATCCATCCAAACACAGAAAAAGAACAAGAAAAAGTCAGTAGACAAAAAAATATTTGATCGTGAGATAGAAAGCTGTAGAAAACGAAGAAGTTCATAGCACAAGCAGCCATTGCTTTGGTACTCATCCTAGCTCTTCTCAACATTTCCCAAGGTAATTAAAAAGAAAATCCTCAATCAAATATACAAGATCAAACATGAACAAATATTATTGAGAGTTTGATTTTCGATTTTTTTTGCAGACAATAATTATTTCGTTTTAGAATCTAAAAATAGTTTGTCGGTATGTGTATATAATTTTGTTTTACGGATGACAAAAACTCGATTTGGTGGTCTTTGTTTGCAGGTTAGCAGCCTAAGTACTACCCTACAAGCTTAACCAGAAATGCTAAGTGCGAGGACAAGAGCACGTTAGATTGTTTTGGCTTAGCTTTAGGAAAGTATGGAGCTAGCGCAATGCCTAAAACCTTCACATGTACGGATAATGGACCAAACAGCAGCATGTGCAATGGCTTCATTGTTTGCAGTTCACCAAAGTAGATCAAAATAGCCATTGCTAATGCTTTATGGCGCTGTCCTAAAAAATTTGTGTAGGCTCACTAGTTTTTGAGCCTTTCTTTCCAAACACATAGCACATCATCAATAATAAAGTTCTTTTTATTGATATGTGTTTAAATATTTTTCATTTCTCATATCTTTTTTGAGTTTGTTATTACATCCCACAATTTTTTTTTTTGCAATACTGAAAGCTTTTTTTCTAAAACAAATTAAAATCGAAAATATAAATAAGGGTTTCATACGTTTAAAATAATTTAACTAAAATTCATCGTACATTTTTTTTTGTACCATTCCGACATTTTAACTACTTTAATGGGCGAAATAACGAAAGAAAGCATAAATGGACAATTGACACAAGAAAAGGTGTTGTAAATACATATATCAAAATAAATATAGAGACGTAACAAAAGACATTTGACCGCAAAATGATAAGTCATACTTAAGGACAATTGTTTTTCTACAGAATTCCCAGTTTATGATATGTTCAAAAACTATGCTTAAATAACTAAGATTTCCTTAAGAAATTTTATTATAATATGAAGAAACACTTCAAATTAGAGTCTTCTAAAAATAAAAAAATTGAAACATGTCATACCTGGCTTTCTACTTGTGAAATAATCAATTCCATAAATACAACAACATTGTTTTCAAGGTATAAAGAGTGAATTACACCTTAAATTTGTTGTGCCTTCAAGCCTTGATTTATACACAAACAATATTAAAGGATATTGTAAAATAATTTTTTTGTATGTATTTTGTAACGATATGATTGTGCTAGTGAGATACTAGTGGCAAAATGAGTTAGAAAGATAAACATCAGTATAGTAAGATAGATCCTTATCACGTGGTTTCAAAAATGTAAATATATAAGGCATATCTCAATGGAATAAATCAAGCTTTTCCACATTTCTATTTCTTCTTATTTTTTCATGGTATCAGAACTCCAGGCTTCTTTTTTCGGTTTCAACACTTTGATCTGCTTTCATCGCTTTCATCGTTTTTTCTACTCTCTCTCGGAGTTTTTAACCACTGTATTTCAAGGACCCAAAAATATCTCATAAATGTGTTGAGCAAAATCCAAACACAGATAAATACACTTGTATCTAGCAGTGGGCTAGTTATGATCTATCTTCCTTACGAAAGAAAAGTACAATATTCTCGATCCCTCTAAGCCAGGGTATGTAGGAATCTCTCTATCAGATAATAAATGGAAGGATGATTTTCATTGATTTAATACAATTACAATATTGGTTGATAGTTTTTAAATAGATACAATACATAATGGATATATCTTAATTACGGGATATACTAGAATTATGGTGAATCATCATTGCCTTGATTTATGCTATCATTATTGCTGTCAATATGCCCCCGCAATCCTGTGGGAATGGAATGGACATAGAGATTGGGCTTCGAGTCATGAAAGCGGATTGTACCTAGAGGTTTGGTGAGAATATCATCTATTTGATACTTGGAAGGAAAGAATGCGATTTGAATTTGGCATGAAGATATAAGTTCCCGGACATGACGAAAGTCAATCTCAATATGCTTTGTGCGAGCATGAAAGATGGGATTGGTAGAGAGATAGGTGGCGCCAAGATTGTCACACCAAAGAATGGGAGGCTGACGGACATTCAAGGAAAGCTCCTTAAATAACTGTTGGAGCCTATGTAGTTCAGCATCGGCATGAGAAAGAGCTTTGTATTCAGCTTAGTTATTGATTTTGGTGATAGTCGGTTGTTGTTTGCAATGCCATCTGATGGGATTGTGTCCAAGAAAAATGCAATATTAGGATCGGTACCCCAGTCTGTATTGGAGTATGCTTGAAGTGTAAGAGGAGAGGATGCAGAAATGAGTAACCCTTCAGACAAAGTATGCTTGAGATAGAGAAGGATACGTTTGACAGCTGCCCAGTGTGTATCAAGAGGGGAGTGCATGAATTTGCTGACTGCCTTGACAGCGAATGAAATGTCAGGGCGAGTGAAGCTTAAGTATTATAGGCCTTCAACAATACTGCGTTATAAGGAGACATCCGAAAAAGGGGTGCCATCTATTTTAGAGAGACGAGTAGTGGAATGCATGGGCGTCTGACAAGGTTTTGGATTTGCCATACCAGCACACTGAAGAAGCTGAGCAATATACTTGCGTTGTGTAAGAAGAAGTCCATCAGAGAGATGAAGTTCAATACCGAGAAAATAATGGAGAGGTCCAAGATCTTTGACAGGGAAATGATGGCGAAGCTGCGTATAATACGGTCACTAGGGTAGAAGATGAACCGTAATTATAATATCATCGACATATATCAAAATATAAAGATGATGTGAACCTGCATGAAGATAGTAAAGATAAGTGTCGACCCGAGATGCTTGAAAGCCAAGACTATGAAGAAAAGCGGTGAAGCGAGAGAACCAAGCACGAGGCGCTTGTTTAAGATCGTAGAGACTCTTTTTGAGTTTGCATACATGATTAGGAAAGTCTGGATGAGTGAATCCCTGAGGTTGTTGCATGTAGAAGTCTCATTAAGAAAACCATGAAGAAACAAATTTTGAATATCAATCTGATGAATAGGCCAGTTATTGCTTGTAGCAAGAGAGGCCAGCAACCGGATGGTAATCGGCTTGACAACCGGGCTGAAAAGTGTCAAAATAATCCACACCTGCATTTTGATAGAAACCTTTGGCAACTAAACAAGCTTTATAGCGTTCAAGATGACCATCAGCATGGCGTAAATTCTATAAACCCATTTATTGCCAATAATGTTCATATTAGAAGTCGCAAAAACTAATTCCCAGGTATCATTCAAGACCAAAGCATTGACTTCATCCCTCATGGCATCACACCAGTGTTTGGATTTTAAAGCTTCAGTGAAAGTGGTGGTTTCGGTTTGAGCATCAGTGAGAAAGGCGATAAAATAAGGAGGTGGATGTTTAAGCTTAAGGGTGTTGGTATGAGATCTTGTAGTCATGGGATGGGGAGGTGGGGGCTCGGCTATGGGTGGACAAGAAGTTGTAGGTTCACTGGTTGGAGGGGGAGGATGTAATGGATGTGCGTCTTGGACTAGAGGTGGGTGAATAAGATTGCGATGAGTCAGGAGCAAGAGGTGATATATCGACGGATGAAGGTGATGGATTGGGTAAAATGATAGGGGTGGGTAAGGAGACTAGTTGGTCATTGTTATAGGATTCGGTGGATGGATAAGGTGTGTAAGGAAAAGTGTCTTCATTGAAGACAACATGACGGGATATGTAGAGGTGGTTGGATTGAAGGTCTAGACATTTGTAGCCGTGGTGGTTAGGGCTGTAACCAAGAAAGACAAAAGTTTTGGAGCGAAAATCCATTTTGTGGTTGTTGTAGGGTCTATGATTAGGCCAACAGGCACATCCAAATACGCGAAGGAATTTATAGTTAGAAGGGTGATGATAAATAAGCTCATAAGGGGATTTATAGTGAAGGACCTGAGTAGGCAGCCGATTAATTAAATATGTTGCAGTGATAAAGGCGTCTTCCCAGTAGGGTAGGGGTAAGTTGGATTGTGCCAAGAGTGCAAGACCAACCTCAACAATGTGACGATGGCGACGTTCAACTGAATCAACTTGTTCATGAGTAAGTGTGTAATTTGCGGTATTCGCCACCCTAATCCGTCTGAATTAATTTTATTTGGTGTTAAATGATCGGGGTCAATCAGGTTATAATATACTTGACCACCATAAACCAATACTAGCAAGAGGACTAGGCTCATCGTAGTATAGCTATAGTGAATCAAGGTCGATCCCACAGGGAACCAATTGTGAATCATCTTATATACAAACAATTAATTAAACATGTCAAGGACATAGAGGCGGTCTACGACCAACATAAGACAAGAAAAGATAAATTGACACGACACGACACAACGTAATTAACCTCCCCAATTATAGTCTTTATCGCTTGGACCTAGATAATTTATATAATAAATCGAACTTATTAACTCAATCCGTTTGTATCTAACTTAGATTGGCTACGGAGTCATCCTCTTTAACTTGACGTAGCACCGTAGGTCACTGATCACTGTGGTATTGTTACGTGACTTCGCTTTTGGTGCCTCCATCTCATATAACTCACACGCTTACGACTCTAAGGATGCCGATATTAACCGTACACCTCGTCCAGGCAACATTCCTATGGTTAGGCGTATTTCCTAAACGATCGCATCGGTCTACGTCCTATTAACAATTACACCGCGCGGTATCATGTTAATCTACGATTTACGATAACTAGGTGAGCTCAATTCCCAAATACAAAACCTACCTAGATCTCACTTGAAAGTCCCGAAGATCATTCATGAGCCAACCTAGGAGCCCTATATTGGTATTTCCTAATCATACGCTAATTAAAACAGACGAGCAACGTAGCCGTAGCCATACCTACTGAGATTATAAATTCTATTAAGTTAACCTAACCATAAAGACGTGGCTATCTAACGGATGAACAGGGGGCTCGGTCGACCGAGTGAACTCATTCGGTCACCCGAATCAATTTTGTCCCAGATTACATCCCTGAGCGTATCTCTCAAATAAGTTTCATCATACACACAATGATTAAATAGCAATTCGTAAAGCATTCATATAAACTAACATAGATACGCATTAATTAAACAATACCGATTCATACATAGACACTAAGTAGAGGACGTAGGGTGTGTGATCCTCATGGACAAGGCATCGCCACCTCCCTAACGTCATAGCCTAGATCTACATCATCTAGCCATGAATAATCAACTCAAATGATAAATCATAATTGGGGGGGATTAATTACGGAAAATAAAGATGACATAAAATATAAAGGCTTACATATTGAAGCCCTTAAATTGCTGGAAACCCTTAAATTATTCTATATTGTATCAAAGCTAAGAAAGAATGAAGGGATTGTATGTATGTCTAAGGTGTCAATTACAATTCTCGTAGCTGCTTGCTTATATAGAGGTTTTTGCCGACTTAGGGTGGTTCTAGAAGATAAGCACGATATAAGCCGGAAACCGACCCAAACCTAAGGCTCGGTCAACCAAGAGTCGCACTCGGTCGATCGGAGCTATAGGCTCGGTCGACCGAACCTAAGTCTGCATGTTTAACACGCTTTCTTAAATCTAGCTTGTTCCCACCGCACGCTTGCATGTTGATCCGATTAATCTTCCACTTAATGCTCCGATTTTCTTCCTTCCTTATCTTGAGATAATTGATTGAATGACATTAATCCTCTCGATTTGTTGTGATCTGCAAAATCAATAATTATCGCACAATAAATCGGCTTTAAATAAGAAAAATAGCTAAATACCAAATATCATATTAATAATCACTTAACATTAAATAATAAATATAAACGAGTGATTTAATATGAAATATACATTATTAATCTCGATTTAAGGTCAACGTTGATGACTTTCACGGGTATAATTTGACCGTCATCATTAAACAGTCGCTCTACCAAAGTTTGAAACGTAAGAAATACTTGCTCAACATCAGACTTGAGTTTAATAGGATATAAGCAAATAAATTTAGAATAATCGTTCACAAAGCTAAGATAATAATATGACCCATAAATAGATTGTTCAGGACAAGGTCCCCATACATCAGAAAATATTAAATCAAGTGGAGCAGTGGACGTAAAATCTGATAAATATAAAGGTTGGCAGTGACTTTTAGCCATTTGGCAAGAAGCACATATATTCTAATGATGGGGTCTTGGGCCCATTATTTGAGATGACAGCAACACCCCGTTGATGGTATACAAAGACCAATGGCCCAAGCATTGATGCCAACGAGTCATGGAGGGCACACTGGAGGCTAATGCTTGAGCTGGAAATTTATTGAAGGAATGTGAAAAATAATATAGTCCATCACTGACATAGCCTCTATGTAGGTGGCGGCCCAAGTAATCCTTCACAATAAAGTAATTGGCATGAAATTCAAAGTACACATTGTTATCTTTTGCAAATTGATGAACATAAAGTAAATTCTGGTGAAGCGTTGGAGCAACAAGAATATTATTCATAGTAAACGTGTGATTATGTGTATTTAAAGTAGGGGAGCCTTGATGTGTAATTAGCAAACCTGACCTGTAACCAATAAGGATTTTATAAGGACCGTCAAAAGGTTTGCGAAAGCTGTTGGTCATGTGATGGGTTGCTCCTGTATCAGTGACCCAATCGATCGGTACTGTTATTTTGTGATGAAGCAACAATAAGGGTTGTTGATTGAGGGGCGGCCCTTGGCTGAATGTTTGATTCAAACCTGTGGCAGCAATCCGGAGTGGTGTGTCCAAGTTTAGAACAAATTTGACAGTAAGGTGGAGGGGATGAATTATTACGGACTTGACTGGGACCCCTGCTTCACTGATTGCGGCCCCGACCACGATTCTGGGAGGGTGGACGACCACAAAATGGTGCCGAGCTTGAATGGTAATTAGCCGTCAGAAAAGTCAGGGAAGATGATGGTGTTGGCAAGGTGGCGGGGATGGCTGGTGCTTGGTGCTGCAGAATTCATGCTTCAGTAGTCAACAAAAGAGGGTAGAATTCTTCTAAAGATAGTTTGGAACGGGTGGATACCATAGGGACGAGCGAGTCGTATTCGGGCCCAAGTCCGGCAAGGTGATAAGCCAGAATATCATCATCGTAGAGTGGATGTCCGGCCAAGTGGAGGTCATCAGGCGAGTCGCTTGATGGTCATGTAGTAATCTGTGGCTGTGATAGAGCCTTTCTTTGTTGCTTCCAATTGAGTGCGAATTTGAACAAGGTATACTTTTAAGATGCAAAAACATGTATGGGGGGCCGCCCAAAATTTCTGCAGATGTGGAGGCATGGTAAACTTGAGTGAGGACATCTTCAGAAAGGCTAGATGTGATAGTACTTAGAATAGAACTGTCATTTTTTAGCCAAGTTTCATATGCCGGATTGGGAGTTTCTTCACCGGAAGCAGCAGTAAAGGTGGTGGATGGTGGCTTAATTGAACAGTGGACGTTACCAACTACACCTTGACCTCGAAGATATGGGAGTAGTTGAGCATTCCACAAAGGAAAATTGGTTAGATTGAGTTTGATGGTGTTGATGGAGGAAGAAGGATTGAAAGAGAGGTAATGGGGGTGAATAGAGGTGGCGGCACTGGTTGTTTCTGCCATGGATGTACTCGAATTAAGCATGAGGAAGAAGAAAGAGGCGTGGCTGGGGAGAAAGAGAGAGGGTGAAGCCAATAATTGGCTTTGATACCATATCATATAATAAAAGGAACTAGAGGAGCGCACCGTGCGATGCACGGTGGGCCCTGTTTGGCAGTCTCTGTTCTGATGAAATATATAGGCATAGTTCTTAATATACATGCCAAAAGTAGATTCGTTGTTCATTACATACGCCTGTTTGAAGCCTACTAAGGTTGTTTTGTACCCACGAATTACATATGCTTAAAACATTCAACCTATTTAACCTCCCCATGGCAAATCTCTTTAACTATGCACATAACCCCTTCTCTATCTGAAACTATATTTTCCCTGCTAATCAGTGATGCGTAAATCACCATGTTATGAAGCATTTGATCCACCCTGTCACTCTATGAAGAACTAATTGCATAAACAAGTTTTCATATCCTGGATGCTGGACTCATTATCAGTTATCAAACGTGGAATAGAATGTAACCACTCCTTAGTCACGTTAACGTCACAGAAGATTCGGAAAGCCTGTAGATTCAAGAATGCAAACACACCAAAAATATGTATGCGATGTTGACAGGTACAATGAAAGCGGCCTTCACCGTTATTAGCATTTCGTAAATTTCCATTTAAAATGATGAAACAGCAAAAACGAGGACTTTAAATGTAAATATACGCGCACTCCATGAATATTCCAAACAATGGAGGAACACAACCATAACAGAACATAGAACACAGAATTATGCAAATTGCCAAACATTTTCTCAAATACGCAAATAAAGCAGAACAACAAAAATCAAAGAGGTCTGTTAAATCCCGAGCTTTAACCCCACGAAACCAGCCAGGCAATCGATTTACTGCACTAAATATTCCGGCATAGACAGGTAAATACTCGGTCCGATTGGAAAACAAAATCACACAACGACAATTCAAGAAGACCCAAACCTGATTCATCATCATAAACGGATTGCTGGTAATTTTGTTTCTTCGAACCCAAAGAAATACAGAGACCACCGTTCGTTCAAGTATATCAGCAACGAAGGCGTGCTGATCTGTCACAAAAAACAGCGTGAACATTGTTACACCGACTGAAGAGATCAGAGGGAGAAAGAATGCCGGAAAAACACATAAACGGAGAAGAGGTAAGTCGAGAGACACGTAAATGGTCTGTAGAAGATGATATGTCTAAATAAAAAACGGCGTCGTTTAACCATGGAGTCATAAACAGTTCCACGGTACTCTGTTTTTAAGGACAAACAAAACTACTAAGGTATGTGTGGGAGCAAATCAGAGAGTGTTGAGGTATGTGTGGGAGCTTTGATTACACGAAGTAGGTGAGGAAACTACTGAGGCAATAATGTGCACGGTAATTTTGCTATGTTTATTTTCAGCTGCAAGGTAAATGTGCACCTACTGTGTTCCAATTATTTGTTGTATATGACTGTGTGTACAATAGGACAAATCTAGTACTGTGTGTTAGGATATGGTTCTGTGTATTTTAATGTATTGAAAAAATGTAACTACTGGGATGTAAGAATGTGGGTACATTATAATCAATAGATAATCCAGCAGAAATTGAATTTGGCAATGAATTAAGAATTCACCAATACAACAAGTAATATTGTGTGTAACTGCAATCATAGTATAATGTATACAATTTAATTCACTCAAAGTATTCAACGAAAATATGATTATGTAAAATCTGTGTATGTGTATCACCATTTGGTTCCCCATGTATTTTAATGGACTACAACCTGTAAGTGAATGTAAGAAGAATAACAGAGGAGACACTAAACTATTAACAATAGTAGGGAAGCAAAGGGAAATATACGTGGTCAATGTTCTCAGCAAAGCAAATTGGCAAACCTTTGCAACACGTAACATAACATAACATGATATTCTTGACCAAGAAGGGACGCTTACTAAATTTTAAAGGCCTAGTGGTGCGTGCTTAGGTAGATACGTAGATGGATATCGGAAAAAAACAAAGAAGCTGGCACCGAAACTGTAATTGGCACCGGGAGAAGACTAAAAAACGATACCAATGTTTGACCCGTAGGACCATTTGTGCACATCTTATTTCCGTTTAAAATATAGCCACCATAAACTCGATCGTCTTTACAATTCATGCTAACAACATCAGAGCCAGCTGGACAAAAACATAAAATTTGATCATATGAATAGTAATAAATAAAAGCCTTCACAAGAAGAATGTAATCTTCAACAAGATTAAGTTACCGTCTGGTTCACTCATCGCAAGGGCTCCAACATGCTCCCCTCTGATTAACTTGAAGAAGTCAAGACATTGACAGGAGCACATCCAATTTGCATTAGAAAATGTTAAGGGAAATAATATTGCAATATATATATATCAACTATTGTAGAAGAATTAGAAAGAATGACGTTTCTTGTATTTAGATTTGTAAGACAATAGCATATAATCAACTCGTTAGTTTATACCAAAGAATAGCAACAAATACAACTTAACCAAAACGTAAATCTGAGGGGATCATTGTCTCAATTCAAATTGCACCTACATCAACATTAAGTAGTGGATTCTAGACTTCTAGTACATTTTACCAATAGGGGAGTAAATATTGGCACAATGAATGAATTAACAATAATATCCAAGATAAAAAAACCGAATTCAGACTTATGACAATGAAACATGTAACATAAAACAGAAGAATTACAACCATTGCGAGCGAGAAGCTGTTTGTTTTATCTATTTTGGCGGCATGACGAGCAATATTGTCTTGCGCAAAACGAGCCACGCCTTCCTTAAACTGTGGAGATCTAAAACAATGAGATTCTAACAATCAAGAACACAAGAAAAATGGTTAGCATCCAATCCTATTAGTAGACATAATAACTACCTGCAGCCGGGTATCATCGATAAATAAAGTGGAAAAAGCTGCAGCCTTTGTAGAATTTCTCCATAAACCAGATGATGCTCCAGACCTTACTGCAAACAATCACTGCATCTTGTCTAAGTTATTTTCTTATTATAATAGTTTGGAATCTCAACAGGAAAAATATTAATCAGAATATTTATTTCCTCTCTGTATCTGTCCTTTTCAGTGTACACCTTCTTTTGTTCCAATTGAAGGTAGCCTCCCTGAATCTAAAACAATCATAGCTAATGTAGAAAGCAAAAATCTTTGAAGCAATGCAGGGCAGTAAATGGATTTTACCAATAATAGTGTAAGATACAGTACCCGGCTTCTGAATTTCAGCATCAAAGGTCTCCTGGGGATTTTCTCGAATACCCTCAGGTTGCACTTCAACAACACCAGACTCTGAAGGAGGCATCATTGGCCCAATGATTTTTCCGCGATGTGAGGCAGCTTCTTTTAGCTTCTTCTTCCGAAGCCTCTTCCGTGGAGCTTTAGTCAACTTCTTCTTAGACTCGTCGGATTGTACTTCACCGTCTGAAGATGATCGAGACCCTCATTCTTCGTCTAATCCATCTGTTGAATTATGAAAACAATCAAATCACTTAAAGTCTTCATAAAATCGAGATTTCCGAATATGATTTACCTGGTAAGTTGGACAATTTGAAGTTTAAGGTTGATATGTGCACTGCAAAGTGAAGACAGACAGAAGCATATACAATGAAATAATATAGGAAAGCAAAAATAATATAGAGAAGCAAAAAAATGGGGGAATTAATCTAGAAAACAAACACCAGCAATAAGCAGACCTCTATGTAGCATGAATAGCCTGAATCGGAATAGCAGAAAATCGGAAAAAAAAAAAAAGACAGCAGTAACAACCCAAAATAGAATAAATTCTTCAGGTAGAAGACAACCAAAATCTTGGATTTCCTGATGAAAATGCACCGTTCCTGCAAAATCCATGGTCCGGGAATGATTCTTAAACCATAAGAAAGGGCGAGGTGTCAACGCCATGGCAGTCGTTGGAAGCTGAGACACTAATAAGGAGACGATTGGAGGAAGAAGGAGGCGAAGACAACAAAACGAAACACGTATCATCGAATATGCCTGAGACTACCACGTGTGATTTGCTTGCAAATTAAATACGACGTCGTTTCCCTCTGCCCCCAAAAAAAAAAAAAAAAAAAAAAAAAAAAAAAAAAAAAACTGCAAAAGACAAAATAGTAGTACCATGGATCCATATTTAATTAGTACTCCCTTTTATGATGATGATTTTCATTGATTTAATACAATTGTACTATTGGTTGATAGTCCTTAAATAGATACAATACACAATGGCTATCTTAAATACGGGATATTCTAGAATTATGTTGAATCATCATTGCCTTGATTTGTGCTATCATTATTGATGTCAATACTCTCGTATAGTGTTTAGCCCTTCAACGAGTTCATTAACTTTGTGTTCATCATTTTATGCTTTTACCTCATATTTCGCTCTGCACACATTAAATCTTACGTTATGACGTGATGTGTTCTAAAACTCCATCGTCGAGAATTTCAAGTAGCATCAAGCCTTTTGAGTCATATATTTTTCTTTAATGCCAAGAAAGCCCCTCATATATACTATATATTTGATTAACTTCACAATTATTTTCATTCTGACATCATTTTCTCATTTAAATATAGCAGCCCAACACATGATGAAGTTCCGCTATGGTCATTGTGTTAGAAAAATGGTCATTGTATGTCAATGACAATTCATGAAAAATAAGTAGCATCGATAATTTGTAAGGCTTGGGGTTATAAACGTTCACAATTCAAACTAATTTGTTGGTTCAATGTTTAGCGGTATTCCTTTTTCCAGAGGGTAATCTCGTAAAATAATAGTTCAAATTCGTATGTCGATTGAATAATTGGTTGATGTACTAAAAATACATTTTATATACTTTATAGTCACAACTGATTAAATAATAATTTAACCCTATAACCTTTATAAAAAACACAATTTAATCGAATGAATATTTTTCATTTCCACGGTCATACTCGCTAATCATCACAAGTATGAAAATTAAAACATGGTGGTAACTAGACTAAGGGCCTGTTTGTTAAGGCAATTAAGCACTTATTCTAAATATAATAAGTGGTACTTACAAATAATGATGTTTGTTAATATTTTTAAGCACCTCTAAATTAAATAAGCATGTTTGAAAACCTTTACAAAAATTTAAGTGATGGCCGAAGTGCTTATCGCTGAAAACGTTATGGTTTGTCATACGAGTGGTAAACAATTTTTTTTCTTTTCCTCTCTTATCCCCTTCCTCCCTGATATTCTTGGTCAGATTTTTCGATAACAACAATTCTTCCGTCAAATTTCTACAGAATCAGAGATATTTGTCGACAGATTTTTTAGATCAAAAAGAAACTTCCTTCAATTTTCACCGTCTGACAAAGTAGTTGCGTTGTCGTTGATTTTTATTCCAAGTTCCTTAAGTATAATCTCAGGGAATTGCTAGGAATTCTCCCTTTTTTGGCTAGGGATCGATCCACTTCGAAGGAATCAGAACAAAGATTATACAACATTCGGATCTTTGTTAACATTCAAAGAACTTAACTGAGCACTACAAGACTCTAACATAGACTGACTTGATCTAGACATCTGCTTATTACATTGAAACTGGGAAATAGAGCTGGGATTCTTGGAGTGAAGGGAGGTCTTTCTTGGAGTCACAATCTGGTACAGGCCATCACTGAGAGGTCCTGTGAGAAGCAGTGTCCCTGTTCTCTTGTCCTTAATATAACATGAATCAGAAGTAAAATCAACAGTAACGGGGTTATCAGCAAGAAGTTTAGACAGGCTAATCAAATTTTGGTAATTGAAGGAACATGTAACAAGTCTTTAAGTAAAAATGTTGTGTGCGGACAGTGTGTAAGAAAATAGGAGTGGCCAATATGAAGTATAGGGCATTGCTCACCATTTCCAACTGCTAGGGACTCTGAACCATCATAGCCTACACTAAGATGAAGGTTATTCAAGTTTGATGTCAAATGGTTAGAGGCCCCACTATCCATATACTAGGCTGGATCATTAACAGAATGTGGAGTGGCAACATAAGCAGATACTTGTTTGGGAATCCCTTTGTTGTTGTTGTTGTTGTTGTTTGGAGGCACAAAATCTTCCTCAAACCTGTGCCAACAAGAAGTAACAATGTCACCATTTTTCCCACAGAGTTGACAAACCATCTTGTTTCCAAAAATCCTTCCACCACCACTAATATTACTATTTCCTCTTCCTCTACCACCTCTAGAACTGCTACTGCCTCTACCAGAATTGTAATTGGAAGGTGGCCTACCATTTGGTCTTGGTCCTTGGGAAAAATTGGCGGAAGGATTAACAAGCCCTGTTCCTGCAGTGGGATTGAGTCTGGTAATGAACCTCTCATGTATCATCAACTGTGATTGAACATCTTGCCAACTAAGAGATCCCACTCTAGAGGTGATGTTGACAATAACAGACTCACAGTCACGATCCAATACACCCAATATAGCCAGAATCAATTCAGATTTGGAGATTGGATAGCCTGCAGCAGTGAGACTATCAGAGTAGGATTCATCTGGGCATAATAATCCGACATAGATTTAGATCCTTTCGAAGCTTTGGCCAAGACAACTTTGTATTCCAGCATACGAGCTTCTGATATACTGTTTAATAAGGTCTCTAGAGTAGTCCACACTTCATGAGCATTAACACAGCCAACAACTTCAGATAAGACTTGTTCAGTCATTGAACTAAGAAACCAACCCATTAACAGATTATCTTTTGTGATCCATTCATCAGAAACATAAGCAGAAGCAGAAGCAGAAGTAGGAAACAAAGACAGGGATGAAGACTCAGTCATAGTAGGTACACGACTAAGAATATGATCTTCCAACTTATGACCACGGATATGAAGGATGCAGGTTCTTAGATCTAAACGAATTAGATCTACGCGCAGCGGATGATCACGATTCATATATCAAAACACATAATTAAAGGACTTAAACTACTACAAGGGGGTTTAAGGTTATGTTACCAATAACGGGAAGAGAAGCCTTGATCTTCCGATGTGTTCTCCAAACGGCGGTTGGTGGACACCCTTCTTGATACACGAACCTCCTTGATATGCAACACCAAGAAAAACTCCAAGTTTTTCTTCTTCCAAAAACCCTAGGCAAGAAGAAACTAATTTTTCCTCTCCTTTTTCAAGTGGTGGTCGAAATTATGCCATGTAATTTCCCTTGGAATAACTCTACTTTTATAGGAGAGTAAATCCTTGGCCTCCAAGTATTAATTAATTAAATAAATAATTAATTAAACAAAATAAAAAGATATTTTCCTTAATGACTAATTGTGACATGTATTGACCAATAGGAAATCAAATAACAAGTCATCCAACCAATCATGTAACAAGAATATCTTTTATTTTCCACATCACAAAAATTAATTCTTGTGATAATTAAATGATAAGAGGCGCCACTTTTAGGGTTAAAAGCCCACATAAAATGTCTTTTATGTGTATTATATTATTTAGCCCAACTAAATAATATGCATATCAATTAATTAGCCCAGCCAATTAATTATCAGTGAGGCCCAAATAACAAGATTATTAGTCCGAATTACAGAAGCCACATCGGGGACCATTGACCTATAACCAGTAGCTCCAATAATTAATTATTCATCGAACAAAATAAGTACATTAATTATTAATTTCGGGATTACGCCACCATAAACCCGAAACTGAACTCTACCGATTACAGATGTATACTTATACTCAACCCATAGAGTGAATAAGCGTCCATTGATATAATCACTACATACGGATTAACCCTCCATAGATGTCCCATTCTCGAGTGGGAAGTCTCCGTGAACCCGACTTCGAATATCTTATCCTTATTTACCATCAACCCCGATGATCAATTAGTACACATATCGACTAGTAGCTAATTAGTCAAATGTGAACTCCGGGATCGATCACTTTCTTAGGGCTAACAAATAAGGGGTTGTGCTCTCAATTCCCAGAGGAAGGAATGGATTCCATGTCTCGTGAAGATCGTAACTACTCACTCATCCGGAGATAGTGCCAATGAGAAGTGGCTTGGAACACATATTTAAGTGAACCGTAACTAACACATCAAACACTACCCGGGATAAGCGGCACCTCGTGATCACCTCGGATTAAGGTTGATCCATATATGATCATCTAATGATTTAATAAGATTCCTCGATTACGGAATTATACCGAGAAATTACGATTAAATCGGTCCAATCCTATATGAATGCCATCATATATAAATGCCCCACGTAGGTACCCTCTGCCGACAGTCCGGATAAGACTATCACACCCTAAGGTGTTAGGCGCATTATTGGTGTTTTAATCAAAAGACCCTAAACTCGATTAAGTTCACCACGGACTAACAATTTAAGTATATCACCACTAACTCAATCCTCACGTGCATGCCATACATCGAGTTAAGCGATTACATCTTGATATACTTAGGGTTTGCTTGCAAAGATGTATTATTTACAAGCACAAAGCAAGTAATAAGGTGAGATAAAATCATCATCCATTGTTAAAAACAATTACACAAATTGTCTTTCGGGCACTATACCTAACAATCTCCCACTTGCACGAAATGACAAGCAACGATTGTTTTTAGAGCACACCCTTTTCTCATCTTATTTACAACACACTCCCACTTGCTCTAAAAGCAGATGAGACATATCCATCAATGCCGTACCCTCCAGGCACTCGACTTGGTACACTGATTAGCTATGTTGTCGACTCGAGACGATCTTTAGGATTGAAACGTAGCCGGTCCTTCCAATCAGGCGGTACTCTCTCTCAATATGCTTTTGACTCTTTATGACTGAGAAGATCCTTCTAAGCTATCTCTTCACTATTTTCACAATGAAGTGATATCGGCTTATCAGACCTGGAATTACTCCCAGACCAAAAAGAAAATTCTAAGCACTATGAGTAAACACTGAGCCCGAGATCAACTTAATGATCATCCTTAATCTGACTACAAGTCAGAATCAGTGTAGTCAACCATATTCAAGTTTGCACCTGAATATACAAGCATATGATTCCTCGTTCTCTAAAGATACTTGAGGACGTACTAAACCGCTATTCTATTGCTCAAATCCAAGATTCGATTGCAATTGACTCGTGTTAAGCTGACTTGCTCTTATCCCAGAGAGACTCTATCCCATTTTCTCTTTATCCGAAGATTTGGAGAATCATTCACGAGAGGTAGGGTAGGACTACTCTCGATGAATCTTTGCAACCGTATATGCATAATCATCTTATTCAATAAGATAGGTGGGATAGCCAATGACTCATTCTCGTGAATTTGACCGAATCGATTCTTAGAACATAGTCCAATTCACTCATCCAGAGAATCTTGGCGTGTCGATTTACGACTTGAGATAGCACACACATGTTGTTTCCAAGCTGTTTGATGTTATCATTCATGAACACTAATACTACTATTTTACCAATATTGATACCCGAGTCTACAAAAGACTTATCAATATTACGGTCAAATCCACATATTTTAAAACATGCGACTTTTAATGACCGAGAGGTTCTCTTACATCCACAAAAGACATAAGTCCCGGCAAATCAACTTTGCCATTTGTTCTAACCAAGACCCTTCGTTCGAATGAATCCAGGACTCCGTTTTACGGCAAGAAAGTCTCGAGGAATCACCCCTATTTTACTCGCTTTCTAACGAAATCTAGCAAGGCGAGTGGTGAGAGAGTTCAAGGTCCAGTTAACTCTCTACTTTTTAGGAATCACCCTGAGACCACTCGACTTTGTCTTTGAAAGTTAAATTTTCCTATTCATTCGACTCTTTTAGCGTAGAACCAATTACTCCCACTTTGGCCTGAGACACTCGGTGGTTCTACACGAGGTGAAATGTAAATCTGAGTACCAAAACTCCATTCACAAGGATAAGATTTTCGAACCAACCTCTCTGATCAGAATCCTAAACAGCCCACAAAGAGCCACATGTTATCAATCACCCCAGCAGACTATAAAGTCCACACAACCATAATGGGTCAATGGTTAAACCATACTCCCACTGCGTTCTGGGTGGATTGACATTCTGATCTAGTATTTATTAGTGTAATCACCAACAACCGATGTTGGACGTGGCCTGACTAAATCAGATAGTAACTTCCTAGAGTCACCATACTCCAAGGTCTAAGGTTGTTATCTATGTATTCTTTCAGAAATGATGTGACAGTCCAACTGTCACTTTCTGATCTCAAGAATCTTATAACCAACCTTCACTCGTCACATTAAGATATTTCACGAATAGTTATATTCATGCGTATGCATAAAATCTCGATCCTACCTTCAAGCATTAAATGCTAAATGCTTACATTTACTGAAGTGGTGTGAACCGAATTCACTCTTTATCCATAAATTCACTAGCATCTTCTAGGTAGACTTCTCGGTTTACATAATAATGTTAACCGTTATTTTGCAACCAATTATCTTAATTGAGTTTAGCGAGTGTATTGTAGTACATCAATAACTATATAGGGCAAGTCTGTGGTTTCGTCTCAGGTGAGAAACATTCCACTAGAGTCAGCCGAGCATCGATCCCCAAGACTATGCTATAGCCTATTTATGAGCATGGAATACTCTATTCTCTGCTAAAATCGAGACTCCTCCTATATTCTTTCGATAAACTAAATCACGTTTGAGTAGTTATCGGACAAAATGTCACCACTCAAAAACTCCTACTTGGCTTGTGTCTCTCTCACTAGACCCGAAGGTCATGATGAACAAGCTATGTTACCCTTCAAATCTATTACCCTTTCCCGATTGAAAAGAAACTTAGTCATTATTCCTTTGAGATAGTTTTCCTAGACTGGGAGATAGGAATCATCCTTAGCCAGTCGTCAGGTCTTATCTCTAGGATATATGCACTAATTAATAGATATTGAAGGGTCGTTTATCTGAATACGGAAACCATTCGCCTATAAACGTTTAAGACGTATTACATATACCTTTTCAGCATTTCTTAGTGGTTCTGACTTTATCAAACAAAAGTCCGAGTCTCGGATTCGTACTACAAATGTCATTTTCACTTTCTATGAGGTAACAATATATCGAGTTGAAAGTGAATCCATTTGTTTCAACGAATCTGTAAACAGAAAAATAAATTTTTCTGTGATGTTCAAGAATAGAATCCGAAATTCATTTCCTTATATCACTCCCACTATTCTAGCTGAAATTACTGCCCATTGTTACTCTATTAATCGTTAATGCAAAGCTCTCTTGTTCTTCTAAAGAACTTAGATGCCGAGTCGAGTTACTCGGTTAAGAAAGTCGCTAAGGATTCATTGGTTAGTGATCCGAAATCACTTTCCTTATCCTATACTTTCTTTATATAATGTTTCGGTTTAGCCTCAAAACTTCAGTTAAGATGATTAACACTTATACACATTCTTTCCCAATCTTAACTTTCCTTAAAAGGAAATAGTCTTGAACTAGCAGTTCGTTTGAGTAGACACTACTCGTGAACTGTGGGATGTCTATTGAAAGCGTTACCCAGTGGGACTAATTTTCTAATAAATTAGAAAAAACATAAGATAAAAGCTCCCACTAGTTTATCGGTTCCAAATACCGTCTAACTAGCGACACTTTAATCGATGATTCTCCAATTTTTCTATTAGAAAATTTCTCGTGTAGACACTACACAATTAAAATTCACTAGAAGAATTTTATCGTCCCAATCATCTTTCAAACTAACTATGGTTGTCTCTCTTTCAACACGAGTGACAACAGTGACATACTTATTTACGTCACTTAAGTCTTGAAGGCTCAAGAGAAATATCTCTTCTGAAAAATTAATCGCATGTAAGATCAATAAGTACAACGTTCTAGTTACTTACCACTTTTTAACGTAGCCATTACTAGTCAATTTTACACTAGCGTCTAGCACCCGAGAGAGATATATATAATTTGTAAATAAAATTGATGAAAAATAAATCCAAATCATACACTACTAATAAATTTTAGGAACATAAACTAAGTACTTATAGTCTATCCTACTGTTCAAGGATTTAATCTAATGCCTCAGTGCCGCCTTAGGGTAGGTCAAAGAGGTTTCGATTAATATTGAAGATCAGATTGAGAATCGAACATTTCATTTGTGATCGTAAATCACCTTTCCTTTTTCAGCCAAGGTACTACCAAAAATACCCTTTATGAGTGTGACCTATTGTCTCAGATTTTTAGGTAGACCCGAGTGTGCCGCCTTAGGTCGGTCGGTGACCAGCGAGTACCCAAAATCCTATCCTTCGGAGACCAAGCCTTGAATTTTGATAGCGGTGAAGGCCTTCCTTGGGGGCGAAATCAAAGCCGGCACGAGCGTCACCATTCTCTCACGTTGCTTGTGTCAACAATGAGAGCCGTGGGGTCGGTATGTCGCCTCTCCGCTCCCACTCAATATTTTGAAAAAGTGGTGGGTTTCTTGATCACGTTTTGGACTTGATGTTACATTAAGGAATAATAAATCATAGACCGAATGTTGTCGGTTATGTGGGCTAGCCCACCCGACCTGTTCGTTAGAACATATGTGGCCGTCGGACGGGTCAAGGCTAGAGAGCTCCGTTGAGCCGTAGTGGCTCTTCGGATGGCTCGATGTTGCGGACCCCCATGCAAACGCCACACGTGGAGGTGAAGTCGATTGAGCCGTAGCTCTACCGTTGACCACCCAACCGTGGTTAAACCACTTTCGAACCTGTTTGCCCATGATTATCCAATCTTTAAACATCAAACATTCCCGTGAGACACTACGGAACAAAAACGCGTAATCTCGTCTTAGGTAAGGTGGAATTCACCGAGAATCCAACACCTTAACCACGAGGTTTGGGATTTTACTCCTTATGCTTTCGCAGAGTGAGATTCACCGAGAATCCATCACCCAACCTCGACGATTGAAAAACCCGTGTTCCTCGGTTTTACCTAATTAGTTTCTAATTAATATCAAACAATTAATTAAAACTAATCGTGTGTTTTATACATGCCTAACTAATTCCTCGAATTAATTTCTACATGTATGCATATGGAGTGGAATTCATGATATGATGCATGTCATGGCAATTTTCGGTTCTACTCATACAATCTACACATGTATACTAGTGCGGAAAATAAACACCGAGATGGACCGTTAAGCGCCCAAGTAACTAATCTATTCGAAAATAAATTAAAACCCTAATCTGCAGCTGTTAAGAATTTTCGACGATCGGCGTATCAAACGAACTTGGATTGGGACGAAACTTTCCAGATCTCATCTTCATTATTCGGACTTCAAGATGGACGGTCGGATCGGAGCTTTTACTTGTCAATCTTCCTCAGTGAGCCGCCCAACTTGCTGCTGAAACAGACTCTTACAGCAGCGCATCATATACTTCCCGAGGCCGATCGGGGATCAAGATGAATCCCGATCGTCCTGAAAATTTTATGTCACGTCCAAAACTCCATGGTTATCGATCTGACCGGTCGGATATTCGTTTCAACGGTCTAATACTTTCCAGAAAATCGAGGAAGTCACAGTTAGGGTTTCTGTGAATCCTGCGTTTTTCTGTTACAGCTGCCTCTTCTCATCAACGAACGGACATCCAAACGGACTCTGATCGACGCCAAATTTTGTGGTATTGTTCATCAACTTCCAATATTGATTCTGACCGGAGGGATCTTCGTTTTAACGGCTCAAACAACGGAAAAAACGAAAACACTAAACAGCTTCTAAACAGATCTATTTACAGGAAATTAAACTTGCAATAATAAATAAATTACATAATTTCCTATACTCATATGAACGAATTTTCATCGTTTATATGAGTTTACAATAGATCTAACGGGAAAACGGTGCCAACCCCAATCCATCTCTTCAACCATAGCAATTTAAAAATTATTAATGCATAATAATAAGTAAAATATCACTTACATGCAATTTCACTCCTTTAAATCGTTTAATTACGATTATGACTATATAAATCGTGGAACCTTGCTCTGATACCACATGAAAGATGCAGGTTCTTAGATCTAAACGAATTAGATCTTCACGATTCATATATCAAAACACATAAGGACTTAAACTACTACAAGGGGGTTTAAGGTTATGTTACCAATAACGGGAAGAGAAGCCTTGATCTTCCGATGTGTTCTCCAAACGGCGGTTGTTGGACACCCTTCTTGATACACGAACCTCCTTGATATGAAACACCAAGAAAAACTCCAAGTTTTTCTTCTTCCAAAACCCTAGCAAGAAGAAAACTAATTTTTCCTCTCCTTTTCAAGTGGTGGTCGAAATTATGCCATGTAATTTCCTTGGAATAACTCTACTTTTATAGGAGAGTAAATCCTTACTTCCTCAAGTATTAATTAATTAAATAAATAATTAATTAAACAAAATAAAAGATATTTTCTTAATGACTAATTGTGACATGTATTGACCAAGAGGGAAATCAAATAACAAAGTCATCCAACCAATCATATAATAAAGAATATCTTTTATTTTCCACATCACAAAAATTAATTCTTGTGATAATTAAATGATAAGAGGCGCCACTTTTAGGGTTAAAAACCCACATAAATGTCTTTTATGTGTATTATATTATTTAGCCCAACTAAATAATATGCATATCAATTAATTAGCCCAACAATTAATTATCAATGAGGCCCCAAATAACAAGATTATTAGTCCGAATTACGAAGCCACATCGGGGACCATGGACCTATAAATCAGAGTAGCTCCAATAATTAATTATTCATCGAATGAATAAGTACATTAATTATTAATTCGGGATTACGCCACCATAAACCCGGCCCGACTCTACCGATTATAGATGTATACTTATACTCAACCCATAGAGTGAATAAGCGTCCATTGATATAATCCCTACATACAGATTAACCCTCCATAGACTATCCATTCTGAGTGGGAAGTCTCCGTGAACCCGACTCAGAATATCTTATCCTTATTTACCATCAACCCCTTGATGATCAATTAGTACACATATCTGACTAGTAGCTAATTAGTCAAATGTGAACTCTCGGGATCGATCACTTTCTTAGGGCTAACAAATAAGGGGACTGTCTCTCTACTTCCCGCAGGAAGGAATGGATTCCATGTTTGTGAAGATCAGAACTACTCACTCATCTAGAGATAGTGCCAATGAGAAGTGGCTTGGAACACATATTTAACTGAACCGTAACTAACACATCAAACACTACCCCGGGACAAGCATCACCCTGTGATCACCTCAGGATTAAGGTTGATCCATATATGATCATCTAATTATTTAATAAGATTCCTCGATTATGGAATTATACCGAGAAATTCAGATTAAATCGGTCCCGTCCTATATGAATGCCATCATATATAAATGCCCCACGTATGTACCCTCTACCGACAGTCCGGATAAGACTATCACACCCTAAGGTGTTCTGGGCGCATTATTGGTGTTTTAATCAAAAGACCCTAAACTCTGATTAAGTTCACCACGGACTAACAATTTAAGTATATCACCACTAACTCAATCCTCACGTGCATGCCATACACTGAGTTATGCGGTTACATCTTGATATACTTAGGGTTTGCGCAGTAGATGTATTATTTACAAGCACAAAGCAAGTAATAAGGTGAGATAAAATCTGTCATCCATTGTTAAAAACAATTACACAAATTGTCTTTCGGGCACTATACCTAACAGGATAATGGGTAAAATAGTATAGCGCCAGAAGAGGTAATTAGTCCAATCAAGTTTAATAGAACAACTTTGATTAAGATTCCCAGAAAAGAGTGGAGCCAGAAGAGAGCTGGAAGAATGTGGACTTACCAGGTATGGTGGTGTTGAGCACAAAAATGGCGGATTCGAGAAGGTAGAACGAAAACCAGAGAGGGGATTGAAAGATTCTGATCTACCAAACTGCATGCCGGAAATCGGAGGAAGAGAAGTTATGTTGGATGATGACAAACCTGAAACTGGAATCCCTATAATTGTACCATCCGGCCAGATGGTTGAGACACCAGCTGTGAGAGCTCCGGTTGTGAAGTGGGAGCTTACATCAGCTGAAACGCTACCAGTTGAAGGTGGGATATTACCACTCGTTGCCGGAGGAGAATCGGAGGTGGCCATGACCAAACCTCAGCTCTGATACCAAGAAAGATAAGCAACATAATGGTAGAATATTTTTCATAGATTTGTTTGTGTGTACCAGTACATTCATATAGAGTTTACTACACAAACTAGTTTCACACACTAGGCCACATGGCTAATACAAGGTGGTGACAAATGTCACTATTCTAGATAAGAAAAATCTATTAGATAAAGAAAATCTATCTAGAATTATTTCTCAACACTAATAAAATCTCCAATGGAAACAATGTGGGATAAATGGACTCCAAGCTAAATCGTCTCGTCTTTGATCACATCATTTCCTCCCGGTTGGAAATGATTCGAACGCGAATCAAAAGGATGTCGTAAAAAGCAGCAATAAGCACAAAACAGACCGAACCAACTACGAACACCAATGATATGCCCGGATCAAATATAAAGCGGACAGACAACTTCAAATCAATAACACGGTTTCATGTTGAACCAAGCGTCACAAATGCAACATCAATGAAGTCGTCTGACGTGCTAAAACCTTGAAGAAACCCCGGCAATGTTGCAATATAACGAAAACAATTCACAGCTGGACTGTCAAACTTGAATTGTTTTCGTTATATTGCTACATTGCCGGGGTTTCTCCAAGTTTTTAGCACGTAAGACGATTTCATTGATGTTTTATTTGTGACGCTTGGTTCAACAGCAAACTGTGCCATTGATTTGAAGTTGTCTGTCCGCTTTGTATTTGATCCGGGCATATCATTGGTGTTCGTAGTTGGTTCGGCCTGTTTTGTGCTTATTGCTTCCTTTTACGATATCCTTTTGATTCGAGGTCGAATCATTTCCAACCCGGGGGGGGGGGGAATGATGTGATCAAATATGAGACGATTTAGCTTGGAGTCCATTTGTCCAACATTGTTTCCATTGGAGATTTTATTAGGCTGTTATTATTATTCATTGTTAGTTTTAATTTTTAATCCTATTATTTATTTTTGTCCCACATTGCTTAGCTGTGATATTGGTCTTGGAGTCTGTAGCCTAAATAAAGGTATTTAGAGTCATTGTAATAAAAATACAAATTTTGATATAAATACATTGTTGAAATAGTGTCCTAAACCCAATTGGGTTGGACCGGATCCGACCGGGTCAGATCATTTCTACTATTTCTTTATGATTATACATATATAATAAATGGTTTTTCTGTTGTCATATATTTGTTCTTTTAAAGAACCAATTATGAATTGTTATATTGATAACGTCCTTAGTATTAGACTGTGATAGAGAAACCATAATAGGCGATTATGGTTGATGAGATCTCTAATCACTTTAATAAGTTTGATACTTAAATGTCTCTAGGCTTATGTACTATTAAACAGGGCATTGGTAGTACAAACAGGCTAGCACGTATTAGATGTCTTAGGTCTTTAAGAGCAGGGATAGATCTCATCTATTGAAGTGTAGAGACACTTGGAATGTACGTGGACGTGTATTAGAGAATGCGTACGTTAGACTGACCCACTTACACTGCTAAGTGTCACACTATGTGACAGTTGTGTAATTATCCTTAGGACCGGAGTCTACATGGCATCACGGTGTGGATTGTCATACTTTGACACTATTGAGGTTTCCCCTAGCCATGGGGCGATCATGCGGTAGTGATTGGGTGTGATACGGAAGCATGCAGAGTATACATGTTTGGTCGTCCGGGAATCACGTACCCTCCCAATAGGAGTGAATATCCGAAAGGGCATTCTTAAAAGGAATGTCTTATTCTCGTGAATCTTTGCAAAGTAGAAGTAAATGAGTTACTCCGAGAGAGCATGATTTCCAGATTATAAGATACGGACGTTGATGTTTGACACTCGACGTATGACCGTATAGATATTATTACAGCGATATGATTCTATTTTCACTGTAACTGTTTCATATGAAAGGTAGTAGTCATTGCATTTGACTCTTCCGATAATTGGGGGTCACGGTGTATTGCTAGACGCTATACCGTGATCGTTAGGTATGAAGGGTATTTTCATAATTTGCACTTTGTGCCTACGGCCAACATATTCAAAAGCCTATCGGGTCACACACATATGAACATCTAGCCGGATTAAAATGCAATTATAGTGATAAATTAATATGGTGGTATTTATTTATTATGAATAAATATAATACAAGATATTAATTATGTTGATTAATTATTGAGATACACATAATGTGTATTAGGCGTGTATATATATATGATATGTATATGTTGCAAGTTGATTAATCATAATGTTATTATTATATATATATGGATCATGCGTGTGCATTTATTTGCTCATGTATTTGATATATGTATTTTGGTAATAAAATAAAGATAGTCAATATTAGATATTGACAATATCTTAAATATTAGATATTAAATGAGATAGATCAATTAAAGATATATTCAATATTAGATATTGACAATATATATTAGAAAATAGGGGGAATGAGGGAGAAGGACAGAAATATTTCATCAATTGAGTAGAAGGACAGTTTTTTGAAACTTTTGCATAAAGGACAAAACTATTTATTCATTTAATCGAAATTCACTTGTGTTCAAATTCACTTTTTAAATTCATTGACGAAATTCTCTGTTAAAATTCACTAATTTTCAAAATTCATCGTCAAAATTCACTAATTTTCGGGATTCACTGTCGAAATTCATTTATCGAAATTCATGATTTCGGGATTCACCTGGGAGATTCACCGATTTTCGGGATTCACTTGTTTGTCCTTCTCGCTATAAAATTATGCAGTTGTCCTTCTCCCTATAAAAAATATGTAGTTGTCCTGTTACTTAAAAATATTTCAGATTGTGTCCTAATCTAGAATATCTATTTTCCTTATTTTATTGAAAATTGGTTTAATGGTGTGATGCTACAAGTTTCTAATATCTAGTTTACGGCTATCTTGTAATGGCTATCTTACAATACATGGTGAGATGCTACAAGTTTCTAAATCAATGAAAATACGGGATGCTACACCAGTAAACCAATACGATACATAATGGCTATCTTATATACGGGATATTCTAGAATTATGGTGAGTCATCATTGCCTTGATTTGTGCTATCATTATAGCTGTCGATACTCTCGCATAGTGTTTAGCTCTTGAACGAGTTCATTAACTTTGTGTTCATCATTTTATGCTTTTACCTCATATTTCGCTCTCCGCATTATGACGTGATGTGTTCTAAAACTCCATCGTCGAGAATTTCAAGTAGCATCAAGTCTTTTGAGTCATATTTTTTTTTTAATGCCAAGAAAGCCCCGCATATATACACTATATATTTGCTTAATTTCACGATTTTTTTTTTCATTCTGACATCATTTTCTCATTTAAATATAGAAGCCCAACACATGACGAAGTTCCTCTATGGTCATTGTGTTAGAAAAATGGTCATGGTATGTCAATGACAATTCATGAAAAATAAGTGGCATCGAGAATTAGTAAGGCTTGGGGTTATAAACGTTCACAATTCAAACTAATATGTTGGTTCAATGTTTTAGCGGTCTTCCTTTTTCCAGAGGGTAATCTCGTAAAAAATAGTTCAAATTCGTATGTCGATTGAATAATTGGTTGATGTAGTAAAAATACATTTTATATACTTTATAGTCACAACTGATTAAATAATAATTTAACGCTATAATCTTTATATAAACCTGATATTGCGGTGAATACCAGATTTGCGGTAACAGGTTTATATAGAGGATTTGTGGCTGCATATGTATGATTTCTCCAGAGGGATGGTGGTAGATATCAAGAACAAGGCTTCCGGACTAATGCTTATGAGAGAAAACACGAGTGAGTCGACAAATTGACAGAGTAGCTCTGTGTATATTAGTTCTTGGATGCTTTCTATTACATTGTGATCCCATATATATAGGCTAGGACTAAGTCGGTTGGACTAAGTCAGTTTACTGTTCACGACAAGACAATTAAAAGGATATAACTAGAGATAATCATGCAAGTAATACAGGTGGACCGGCCAGCTGTTTGGATAAGTATGGCGGACAACGGACTCATATTTGCCTTGTCTTGAAGTGAGCTTGGCTATACGGGTAGAGATCACACGGAGTGGAGGGGTCCGGCTTATGGGGTCTGGCTTATGGCCAGCGGACAGGATCCGGCTTACAGATAGCGGACAGGACCCGGCTTACGAACTGCAGGTAGGATGCGGCTTATGAATTGCGGACCAAGGGGATCGAGGCCCAAGATTGGTTATTGGGCTATGAAAATAGGCCCAATATAGATGAACAGGGCCCTAATCCAGTTCGGGTATATCAATGGCCCCCTACTCTGCGCCTGGCATGCTCGCCGAGATAGTGAATAGAGCTCCAAAATTCAGAAGCTAACCCGATGCTTGCCATTTGTGACAGAGACACCGATAGTATCTATTAGGCCTGAATCAGTGTTGACATTGCGTTGCAAATTATTGACATATGCTGCGCATTGTCGTGGACAGGCTTGGATGCCGATACTGACCATCAGGCTCCAATCAGTGTTAGTATCGTGCAGTGAATTAACGATTTGTTTGTTGTGCATTGTAGCGAACAGGTTTAGTCGCCGATAACGCTCTATCGGGTTTAGATACCGTGCTATAAAGAGGACGGGTTTAGTCGCTGATAATACTCTATCGGGCTTAGATACCGTGCTATAAAGAGGACGGGTTTAGATGGACGTAAGCCACGTTGGATGGAGGTCGTAAGCCACTTGAAGCGAGGCCGTTGGACAGAGGAATCCTAGGCAGAAGGCCACGTAGAGTTGAAGCCGCCAGTTGGGGCCAGAGCAGTTGAGCCAGCAAGGGTGGTACCAGTTCACGAAACATCGCCTCGGATGACGTTAATGATGTGACACTTGACATGAACCACCGCATAACCTGATTGGCTAAGAGGTTTCAGTAACCATTCCTGGCAATAATTGCGTTTGAATTTTGAATTCCAAATGATGCCTCCCTCTATTTTACTCTATAAATAGAGGGTTCCTCCCTCACTCTTACACTTTTTTCTGAAAATATTTCCGGCAAGGTAGCAAGAGAATTCCGGCAAGATCAAGCCAGTTCCGGCAAGCAAGCAATTTCAGGCTAAAGGCACCAGCTTTCATCCCTATTTTGTCAATCATGTATGAATTCGTATGCTTTTACTGCTTATTTGCTTTGATTTTGTCATCTCCTTGGATAGAAAACCGTAATGTGGTATGAATCATACTTTAGAATTTTAGGGTTCTACTGAGGATTGAACCGTAAAGTCATCCATGTATGCTTGCACCCCCTTTTCCAGAAACCCATCGGTAGATAGCTGTCCAGATCGTTGTCATATCTTAATTGATTTTGTTTGGGGTTTTCTGGGTTAATTGAGGGTTTTTTATGGGTTGGTTGTTAGGGTAAATGGGGGGGCAAGGTATCGGGGTGTGATCGCTCTCACCTCGGCCCGACTTCCATGTCTAGGTGATTATCTGATCCACCTCGCCCAGTCTCTTTTCCAGGATGTCTTCAGAGCATACATAGTCAGGTGAAAAAACCTGGGCCGCTGCCGGCTATGGCTCCGAGGAGGTCGACATGGAGGAAGTCGGCACAAGTGACGAGGAAGGAACGGCCGAGGAAGGAGAGGAGGCCATCGAGGTCAAATCTGACTCGGGCACTAAGGAGATTGAAGAGGATGTCAAAATAATTGGTGAGGGAGCAACCAAGGGTGAGGTCGATAATGAGGATCAGCGGAAACTCAGCGAACTCCTTAATGTTTGTCACAAACTTGTACTTCAGATGGCAGCTTCTCGAGAGGCTGAGTTCAAGGAAGCCATGGGAACGAAGAGGGCCAAAGTGTCAAAGAAGCCCTCTATGTCCAGGAAATCCAAAGAGTCCAAAAAAATGGTCGTATCAGATGAGCCCAAGAAAAAGAAGAGGCCAACTAAAAAGAGGTCCATCGCCGTTGAGAAGGAATTGGCGGAGCAGAAACGGGCCGACACCAATCTTATAGCTCGCTGGAGGGAGTTTCGAGACCGGGCTGATTATACCTCGGCGCTGACCGCCTATGATATTTCGGAGGATTACCGTTTTGCTAATATGGGCACGACGAACGTGTCGCGGACTTATGGTAGAGATGAGGATGATTATCTGTGGTTATATTACGACCACTTGGTTGCTGGGCTTAGGCCTCTCTTTGACCCGTTCTTCATTCAATTTATGGAAGAATTGAAAGTTATGCCTTGCGACCTTAGCCTGGGGGTAGTCCGAGTGGTGATGTCCTTTATCATTATAAGCCGGCTGAGTGGTCACGAACCGTCGATGGTGACGCTGCTCTATTTTTACGGTTTCAATAAAAAAGGTGATGCCGGGCAGATTCAACCACGGATTAGGTCGAGCAGTTCTAGACCTCGGCTTCTATTCGATCTTCTCGACAAAGTGACAGAGTGGGATAAGAGATGTATGAAGGTGGAATCCCGAATAGGATGGCCGTTTGCAAAGCTTCCTGCGAACTCCCTTAAGACCGATCATCCAAGAACATCAAGACTCGGGAGGCCGATGGCGGGTTTATAGCCGAGCTCAAGGAGTTGCTCGGGTATACCCGGAAAGGATAGGAGCAAGCCCGGGCCTTCAATAGAAGGCTGCTCCTAGATGTCACCGAACCTTATCTTAGAAGAGCAGGATTGTCCGGAGCGGGTGTTAAGGGTGAATTTATACAATTTATAATGCTATATTTTATGATAATTTCCCTCATATTTTGTATAATTTGCATAAGAAACGAGTGTTTAATGGAATTATTGAGCAAATGATATTTTAAATGAGTTATTCGCAAAATAGGTTAATTTTGGTGTTTTGATCTTGATTTTATGATTATTTGGATGATATTACGTTTTGCGATGTTTTGATGTGTTGTAGGTACATGTTTGATGCTCAAATGATGATCAAAAAGAGATAAGAGTCGAATTACATTGATGATAGAAGAGATAATGATGATTTGGATTGATGAAAAAGAGATAAGTATGGAAAAATCAATATTAAGTCGATCCTGGACTGGCGTCCAGAAGCTTGAACTGCATCCAAAGTGGACGGGCGTCTGAAGGAAGTCCAAAGCTGAGTGAACGAGCATCTAGATAGCTGGACGTGCGTCCGTCAACCGCCTCAGCACAGCCGACTTTATTTTCTATAAATACAGCTGCGTTTTTCCACATTAAGGATACCAATTACACATTATACAAAAGCCTAATCCTAGGGGCGGCTCAGGCTGCGTTTTTACATACTTTTCCTTCAGTTTTATGCACTTAAATCCTAGATTAAATTAGTTAGATTTATGTTCTTTTCTTCAACAATTCCAAGCTTTCAAGAGGATGCTTAGAGGCTAAAAGCCCTTGAACGAGCATTGTGAAGCCTATCCATCAACTATTCAGATTCGAATCTTGATTAATTTGTGAGTTTTTAATACAAGTTGTTTCTTTATCATGTTTGAATGTTTATCAAAAGATGTGCATGCTTGATTGTTTTACTTTGATGAAAGTCATGTAAACCCTAGATCCCCATGATAAAAGAATAGTTATTTGATCTATATAACGAGAGTTAATAGGTTAGATTTCTAGATTAGAAACGTTAAAGTTCACATCTTTGGTTAGAAAAATCGTTAATCTTAGATCGAAAGATAGAGATTAATAGATGGACTATCTAAGAAATTAGGGTTCGTACTTTAGATGAGGTGAATCACAACTTGGTTAGAACTCACGAATTAATCTGATTATGAATTGAATGTTGATAGGATAGGTGGATCAATTGCTCGTTTGCTCGTTATAATTTGAATTTAATCCCTTAAAACTTGAATTGTTTAGTTTAATCAAACCTTCTTATTGCATCTTAGGTTTAGTTGTAATTTAAATTATTCGCAACCCGTATCTTCCCTGGCTTTAGATTTATTCTTCTGTCCAGTTTTACATTCGTGTTAACTTTACTTTCAGTCTCGTTTAGTTTTATTTGCTATTTAGGTTAGTTTTCGTGACATAGTTAGTTAAACAAAGACTAGGAGCACCAATCGTTAGTTCCCCGTAATATCGACCCGTTATCAACCTCTTTACTACGATCCTTGCACTTGAGGTATATCGGATTTATAAATATTATTACTTGTTTGTTTTCATTGCATAAAATCCGTGACAAGTTTTTGGCGCCGTTGCCGGGGAACCAAACGGTTGCCTAGTGTTTGTTTTTGTTTTTCCATTGTTTAATCGTTTTTGTTCATATTTTAGGTAGATTTTTAATTAGGTAATTAGGGTTTTGGTTTAGGGTTTAAGCTTTTCCCTTTGTAGTTCCCTCGTGATTAGTTTTTCTTTTCTATTTCCTTCTTTCTATCTGTTTCTGTCTTTCTTTCTTTTTTCTCCCCATCATTTTCCTGCTGTTTTTTCTCTGTTCCTGCTTCGTTTTTCTGCTTCCAAACGGGCGTCTAGACCAGTGGACGCCCGTCTGTTCTAAAATTTTCGACTCTGAATCATTTTTAACTTGTCGGACGAAGTTCATCCAATTTGGGCGTCCGTCCGAGTCTTCACCGATCGAGACGGCGTTTGGACTTCCAGGCGCCCGTCTAGCTCAATTTCTAGCGCGACGCTTTGTCGATTTTGGGCGTCCGTCTGCATTCCCTCGCTTTTAACTACTTTTATTTCTTTTTCTTTTCTTAGGCTTTAATTCTTAGTTTTTAAGGCTTCAACCACGATTTTGGTTCGGTTTATGCAAACTCGTAGTCAAAAGGGACCGTTCTCAGATACCCGACTTAGGCGGACCATAGTCGCCAAGCAGCGGAAAATCCGTTCTGCGCCCCCTTCGAAGAGGCCGATCAAGATTTAGAGGATCGCTTAGCGAAGAATTGAAAACTTCATAATTATGGTGCTTTGAAGATAGACGTCGTTGGCGGACTCACGCCATGCCAGGCGAAGTCAAAGTCAACCGACTATTGTTATCCCACCATAATCGCACTGTTATTCGAGCTAAAGTCGGGACTCATTCAAATGATGCAGCATGCATCTATTTTCCATGGTTATCAGTCAGAGAATCCCCATACTCACTTACATATGTTCTTAGAGATATGCGGTACTACACGCATCCAAGGAGTAAGTGAGGATGCTATAAAACTGAAACTGTTCCCATTTTCTTTAAAGGGAGAAGCTAAAGAGTGGTATACCTCTCTCCCCGCTGAATCTATTACCACTTGGGTCGAGCTCGAAAAAGAGTTCTTGAGTCAATACTTCTCACCTTCAAAAACAGCCCAGTGTTTAAATGAGATATTCACTTTCTACCAAAAAGAGAATGAATCCTTTTTCGAGTGTTGGAAAAGATTCAAGTCTCTGCTTAGAAAGTGTCCCCACCATGGCTTGCCACTAGAAAGGCAAGTCAACACTTTCTTTAGTGGATTGACCGAGCTTACAAAAGGCATGGTCAATAGTTCATCTGGTGGGGCGTTTTTGAAAACGCTTTGATGAGGGTGGCACTTGTTCGAGGACATTGCCAAATATAACTATGCTCCTCTTATCAAGCCATTCAAGCACCTCCTCCTCCCAAGGTTGAGGAAGTGAACATGCAAAGTTTGATCGCCATGTTGCAGAAGCAGATGGCAACTTCTCAAGTTTCGAATCAGATGAATCAAACTTCTTCCTTTCCACAGAACCCTCAGGTTCTGTATTGTGAGAGCTGCTGTCAGACTGGCCACATGACTGGCCAGTGTCAATTCAATCCCCCTGCACCTTATCAAGTGAATGATGTTCATGATTATGGACAGTATAATCATGTCACATGTCAGAATTGTGACGAGCTAGTCAGGGCACACATCTAGATTCTGTCCTATGAACGGGCAGAATGCTGAAGTGAATGCATTCTATGGCCAGAACAATCAAAGGTTTAATCAATTTTCTAGCCAGAATAATCTCCAAAACCAAGGGTTCAATCAATCTTCAAGTTTCAATCCAAATTCTAATTTCAATCGAAATCAAAACTTCAATAAAAACCCTGGTTTTCCTCGAACTGTAATTCCAATTTTCCAATTCTAATCAAAGGTTCAATCGAGAATTGGCCCGCCAATTCTAATCCTGTTGTCCAAAGTCGGTCCAACCAAATTTTATTCTCAAAATTTCCAAAACTCTCAAGGCCCTCTCGTACTCAAGTGATATCAAAGCTCAATGGGACTCCTTTAGGGAGGAGCAAAATAGATCAATGAAAAATCTTGAGAGACAAATTGGGCAACCAAGCCGAAAGCGATTAGCTTCAAGACCCCTCAGGGCAATTGCCCGATTTCACCGAGAAAAATCCAAAGAGGCGGTCATGTTGCTCAAACCGATTTGAACAATGGCCAATGTCTTGACCTCGTACCATCAATTCCATACGGTAGAGGAGGCCAAAGTGCAATGAATTTAAGCGGTACTCAAGTTAGTGGTCCTTCCCACCGGAAACCACTAGCCCTCTCCCGCCATTGTTAAGGCGGGAGGAAAGCCGAGCACCTACACTCCCTTTGTCTCGAAAGAGAATACTCGGTGGCTGATCCCCGAGAGGTGAAAAAGCTGGAAGTCCTCAGGTGGCTGAACCCCTGAGGAATGAAGAATCAAGTGGAAGTCAGGAGGCTGATCCCATAACTAATAAAAAGATTGAAAAAGCTGTTCGGTGGAAAGATCTGGAAGACAAAGCTGTCGATGCATCTTCAAGAAAGTCTTTTATGAGAATGATCTCAAAAGCTTCCATTTCCACCAAGAAAGAGCAACATCCTTTTGAGTGAAGATAAGAAGTATGAAAAGGTTACGAATCTTTTGAAAAATACTCGGGTGAATCTTCCATTATCGTGAGGTCTTGGTTGAAATGCCTAAGTATACAAAATTCATCAAGGATGTTGTTTCTTCAAAAGGAAGTTGTCGAGACATGGAGAGGTCGATTGGTGAGGATTGTTCAATGATCAATTATGAAAACCTACCAACCAAGAGAGGTGACCCTGGAAAGTTCGTGGCTACGGTGTTAATGGGAGGCTGGTCTTCCCCAACTCTTTGTGTGACCTGGGTGCATCTAAAAGCCTCATGCCATTGTCGTGTGCAAGCAATTTGGGTTTAATTGATCTTCTAGAACCCACTACCTTGAATTTGCAATTATTGATAGATCTTCTAAGAAAGTAGCGGGAATCTTAAAAGCGTACTAGTTCAAATTGATAGATTTACCTTTCCTGTTGGTGTGCGTCCTGAGACATTGAAAATGATGAAAATGTCCCCTCGATACTTGGAAGACCTTTTACTGTCTCTGACTAGAGCCCTCATTGACTGCGATGGTGGGCGAGTGACGATACGTGTTGGTGACCAAGAGGTAAGCTATAATGTCTCCAAATCCATTCAAGTACCTCTGGTCCTCCAACCGGTTTTCCATTGAGGATATGTCGATGACTTCGATGATTTCATGGAAAAGCAAGTCATGGTTATTATTACAAGCGAATTTGAGCGATTGGTTGATAATTTGAATAATCATGGTGTGGTAAGTCTAGAGCAGTTAGAAGCTGAATTTAAGGATGAGTTGTTGAAAGGAGAAGCTTTGGTAGTGGGACCACTAAGTAAACTCAGCGATGTTGAGTTGAAAAGTGGAGATCTTAAGTCAAGTTTAGAAGACCCCCCTGCAGATTTGGTGTTGAAGCCGTTGCCTAAACATCTGAAGTATGTGTTTCTAAGAGAAGGCGACAAGCTTCCTTTGATTATATCTGCCAAGCTGTCTCGGTTAGAGGAAATGAAATTAATCAACGTCTTGAAAAAGAATGAAAAAGCCTTTGGATGGCAAGTAGGAGATATCAGAGGGATATCTCCTGACATCTGTATGCATACGATCAAGACTAATGAGGGTGCAAAATGTGTTAGACATCCCCAGAGGAGGCTCAACCCTCATATGCAAGAGGTGGTTAAGAAAGAAATCATCTAACTTCTGGACATGGGAATCATTTATGCCATCGCTGATAGTGAATGGGTTTCCCCGACTCAGGTAGTTCCTAAGAAAGGTGGAATTACAATTGAGAAGAATGAGAAGGGAGAAGAAATAGCATTGAGACTTGTCACTTTGATTCTGAGTGCTCAGATCGATTATAGAAAGCTCAATGAGGTAACCATGAAAGATCACTTTCCCTTCCATTCATTGACCAAATGCTTGGCGTCGCGGCAGACACGCATTCTACCGCTTCTGGATGGATATTCGGGATATTTTCAAATACCAATTGATCCAAATGATCAAGAAAAAGACCACTTTCACCGCTTATGGTACATTCGCTTACAAGCGAATGCCATTTGGTCTCTGCAATGCCCTAAGCTACATTTCAAAGATGTATCTTCGGCTATCTTTGACGGGCTAGTAGAAAAGTGTATGGAAATCTTTATGGACGATTTTTCGGTCTTTGGTCAGTCCTTCGACGACTGTCTTGACAATCTAGATCAAGTGTTATCCAGATGTGTGGAAAAGAACTTAGTGCTCAATTGGGAAAAATGCCATTTCATGGTAGATGAGGGAATAGTTCTTGGCCACAAGATCTCCGCCAAAGGTATTGAGGTAGACAGGGCAAAAGTAGAAGCTATCAAGAAGATGAGTTATCCCAAGAATGTGCGTGAAGTGAGAGGCTTTCTTGGACATGTCGGTTTCTACAGAAGATTCATTCAAGACTTCTCCAAGATAGCCAAGCCCCTGTCTACTTTACTTAAGGAAGACGTTGAGTTCGATTTCGATGAAAACTGCAAGCAAGCGTTTGAGGAGCTTAAAAACCGTTTAATCTCTGCTCCAATTCTTATATCGCCTAACTGGAATCTACCTTTCGAGCTTATGTGCGACGCATCAAACTATGCGGTTAGTGCTTTTTCAAGGACAAAAATCAAAGGAAATTCGGCTTATCTATTACGCCAATCACATTGAATCCTTCTCAAGTTAACTATCGACTCTGAGAGAAGGAATTATTGGCCGTGGTCTTTGCTAGGGACAAGTTTCGTAGTTACTTGTTAGGAGCTCAAGTGATTGTGTGGACTGATCACGCTGCTTTGCGATATCTGATGCTAAGAAAGAGGCTAAACCGCGCCTACAGCGTTGGATACTGACCCTACAAGAGTTTGATGTTCAAATTAAAGACAAAAAGGGCAGTGAAAACGTTGTGGCGGATCACGTTTTGAGAATGTTAAGTGAGGAAAAGGGTGATCCAGATGATATAGATCTTTACTTTCCTCTAGAAAACATTATGCTTATCGATGGCTGCGCTCCAGATGTTCCATGGTATTCTTCCATTGTCAATTACCTTCATTCCCGATATCTCGATCCGAGAATTGTCCTATCGGGAGAAGAAAAGTTCTTCTCGATTTGAAATCTTTAAATGCAGGATGAACCTTATCTGCTTAAGATCTCAGAAAGATGGTCCGCTTAGATTATGTGTTCCAGAATCCGAGCAGCGCGATATTATTGAGCAGTGCCACAGTGGACCCACTGGAGGTCACTTTGGTCTTTGGAAAACCGTTGCTAAGATCTTCCGATCCGGTTTCTATTGGCCTACGATCTTTAAAGATACAGAAGCTTTCTGTAAAGCGTGTGATAGATGCCAAAGAACCGGTACTCTGACAAGGCGTTTCGACATGCCATTGAAACCCATCCTAGAATGCGAAGTCTTTGATGTATGGGGTATCGATTTTATGGGACCATTACTATCATCTTGTGGTAACAAATACATCTTAGTCGGCGTGGATTACGTGTCGAAATGGGTGGAGGCTCAAGCCACTTCTCACAATGATCATAAGACGGTCATGAAATTCTTAAAAAAGAACATCTTCGTGAGATTTGGATGTCCACGTGCCTTGATTAGTGATGAAGGGACACATTTTTGAAACCGACCCTTAGAGAAAGTGCTTGAAAAGTATGGTGTTTATCATAAGACTGGCACACCATATCACCCGATGACTAGTGGTCAGGTTGAAAGGAGCAACCAAAGCATAAAGAAAATCCTGGAAAAGACGGTCAACAGTCATAGAAAGGACTGGAGTTTGAAATTGGATGATGTACTATGGGCATACAGAACCGCCTATAAGACTCCTATGGGTACATCTCCATATCAAATGGTTTATGGTAAGCCATGTCATCTGCCAGTCGAGTTAGAGCATAGAGCTTATTGGGCTACAAAGTTTCAACTTTGATTCCCAATCTTGTGGTAAGCATCGATCGCAATGATTGCATGAGTTGGACGAATTCGGACTCCAGGCCTCTGAAAGCGCCAGGATCAAAGCAAAGATAAGATGAAACTCCTCCATAGCGCCAAGATTAAGAAGAGAGAATTTCAAGTCGGGAACAAGTTCTTTTGTATAATTCCAGGTTACATCTGTTTCTGAAAGTTAAGGACACGATGGTCCGGTCCCTTTGAGATTCTCCAAATTATTCCTGGAGGCATTTTAGAACTGCGAGGTTATGGTGACCAACCGTTTCGAGTAAATGGTCAAAGGTGTAAGCAATACATTGGTGAACCCAAGGAAAAGCCTTTGATTGTTCGTTTCCTCGATATACTCGGGTGTGGTACTAAAGAGGTCGAAGAATTTGACGAGTTTTCACCCGACCTGTTTTCAGAGGATGACGGTAGTGGTCGATCCGAAGAAGTTCTAGCCGGTAGTTGGGATATGGAAGAGTTTGAGAGAGCGTGGTCAAAACGTCATCAGAATACTCAGAAGAAGAAGTCGACCATGGGGCAGTTTAAACGTATTTGGAAAGCTATCAAAGATTTCACCCCATGTGTTAAGTGTTGTTTCTGCAGCCGAACTACTGACCCAAGTCTAGATGAGGTAGTGGCTGGCAGAAAAGTTAAATAGCCTGATCCAGGCTGACCTTAAATTGTGTCGAGCTAACGACATTAACCAATAGCGCCACTAGCAGGCATCCTAGATATCCCTTATTATATTAGTTACTCTTGTTTTATACTTTTTATTGCGTTAGTTGTTTAAGTTTCTAGCCTTATTAAGATTTTGTTTGTATCTGTCAGTTTAGCAGTGTTTTAGATATGGATTTCGGAGTTCTACCAGAGGAGTTACCTTTCCTTAGGAGGATCCCACTTATTACTGTAGATGACGGACCAGGAGGGACTATCGTTTTTCACGTAGACTTTGATATTAGTACCGCATCAGGACTGTCACCTATGTTCTTATTGTTCCCCGATGTTCGGGAGGTGAAGACTTTACTACTGAGGAGTTGCAGGCAGCTCTAGGACGTCCATACACAATCCTGAATGATCCGATGCTGACAGATTTAGCGTTAGTGTTGCAAGCTGAACATTTTCGGGGTGTTGATGTAGCTGGTGAGGACTGGGGTTTGCAGGATGAGTATGACTTCCCTTCGGCGATAGATATGCTCCGCCGTCTTATACGAGTGGTGGATTGGGCAGAAATTTATGATGACTAGCGTTATTAGGTTGTTTCGTCGAGTAAACGACGTAAAACAAAAGCGCTCGGTGGGAGGCAACCCACTATTTTCTATTGTTTTTACCTATTTTCTAGTGATTTTATGTAATTCGTCGTTTTTCATTTGTATTTTTGAAGTTTTATTTAAGTTTAATGAGAAAGTGCAAATTTGAATTTGAATTGGATGAAATTTTAATTTTTGCATATTCTCTGCCTTGGACGCCCGTCTACCCTATGCATTTCTTGGACGCCCGTCCATTATAGGTGGACGCCCGTCTGAAATGTTCCCTCCAATCCTGTATCTAATTAGAAAGGTTGGACGAGCGTCTGATACACTGGACGCCCGTCCAGTTCATATGTTCTCCATTGAACGCCCGTCCACAGGATTGGACGAGCATCCAGACCCTGTCTATAAATACCCCCTCAATCCATGAACCTTCACTTTTTCAGAATTTCAAATCGAAAAACCGACTTTTGCCCTCCTCCTCACCTAAATCCTTCAATATTACACCAAATTGAGCGATTTCAGTTGCTATAGACCGCTTTTGATCCCCTCTTTTCACTTTTCTAAACCTTATTCCTCAATCAACAACCATTTTGATGAATCAGAGTCCTCTTCGGTCCGACTTTTTCCAAGAAAAAATTCGATTTTGGGCTCGAATTTGCATTGTCAGGGATCCTTTCCGGCATCATCGTCATCTACTCATCTCACTTGGTAAGTTAGCTACAATTTTTCTCCAATTTCTTCACGTTTTTGTGAGTTCGATCTTCGGGTCGGCTCGGTCACATGAATTATGCCTTAATTAATTTTATTCATGTTTCTTTCTTGTTTAACTGTTGCTATGGCGATGATGGTGGTTGATGCGTGGGTGGTTTGTGATTGTGTTGGTGTTTGTTTGTTGATTTGAAATCCTGATTTGGATGTTAAACGGGTAACTTGCTTTGATTTGGGATTGTTTTGGTTTAGTTTAGGTTTGGATCATGGTCCATAAGAAGGAAGTGCAAAAGCGTTATGGTAAGGGGGTGGCCAGGGAATCTGGTAAGAAGAGGAAGGCGTTAGATCCTCCCGTAGTTGATCCAAACCGAGGTGTTAGTATACGAGACCAACCTCCTAGGGCTGTACAAAGTCAAGCTAGGGCACAACTACGAGATGCATCTACGTCAGGGTCGGTACTGAGGAAGATGTGCCTCTAGTAAGGTTGCCTAGGGTTCAGAGAGGTGGAGCATCGTCTAGAGTCGAACCTGCTGAGAATGTTCCTAGACAGGAGGAGGCAAGTACGAGAGTTGAACCGGTTAGGACAACTGTTAGACCTCCTGCTCCTCCTATTCCTTTGGTTCGTAGATTTATCACTCCTAAGGCTTACGAGGTTTATACCAAACATTATCAGTCGAGGACAATGTTGATCGAGAGAGCGGTGATGGACGATAAGGTTGATCCGGCTTTTGTGAAATTGTTAAAGGATAGGAAATGGGATGCATTGATGAGAATTCCACTTACTCCGGTGAATGATACACTCATTTGCGAGTTTTATAGCAATTGTTTAGAGACGGACTTGGAGACCGGAGTTGTAATGGTGAGAGGAGTCAAGGTCCCGTTCACCCCGAAAGTCATTAACGAGAAGTACGGTTTAGCATCGTTTGAGGGTTTGGATTACAAGGAGGAGATTAAGAGAAGGCAGGATGCCGGCCAGGATCCGTTAGAGGAGTTGCGTCTGAAAGTGTGCCCGGATGTTCCGTGGACACTAAGGCCGGGTGGAGATCGAAAGGAGTTAGTGACTACGACTTGGTCCGAGGACTGGAAGGTCCAGTGTCGCTTTATACAGAGTCGGTTGTTGCCAAAGAACAATCTGACGCATTTTCATATCGGTGACTTAGGGATGTTGTACGCTTTAACCTTTGGAATGAATGTGAATGTTGGACAAGCGTTATACGATGAGATTGCGACCAATCAGCAAGTCTATGCCCGGTGTTTGATTGTTCCCCACTTGATACATAGCCTATGTGTGGATGCCGGTGTTCCTGAGTATAGGCCGGACTTTAAACCGAAGAACCCGAGGGCAATTCAACGAGAGAAGGTTCGGACTTCGGGACATGTTGAGGCTACGCAAGAGCTGGGGTCTACTTCTGCACCACCCGCGGTTTCATTCGTTCCTGCTTTATCTCCCGCAGTCAGGATGCGGTTGAGCATGGCAAACGATTTCTTTGGAATGGATGGGTGATATTCGGGATACACGAACAACATTTTGACGATTACGATGTGTATCGGCCCGAAGACCGGCAAAGAGGGCGAGAACATCTTTCACGCCTAGCCTGAAGGATTATGTTTTCCACGATGAGATCGAGCGGCGATTGAAGATGTGCTTCGAGTTGAAGGAAGATTCGAGGATGAGGAGGAGGAGGAGGCACTCGATCGCTGCTCGCTACTACTATCGTTCCCACTCTCACCGGGACCATCATCGACTACTTCTATGGCTGATGTACCTCCAACTGATGAGTCTACGCCGAGGCAGCCTTGAGATTTATTGATATTTTGATTTTGTACTTTCTGATTTGGTACTTATTCGATATGGTTGTACTTTGATACTGCTCCTATTATTTTTGTTACTGATTTACTGCATTTTTCTTTTTATACGCTACTGTCGGTTTCCGTAGGCGTATTTCTTTTACGTGAATTATGTAGGCCATAAGGCAATCTCCTACTTTGTTTTGTACCTTGATGGTTGCCATTGTTTTATTGATTACTCTTTTCGTCTATTACATTTCACTTTATTCTTATCTTTTTCATTATTCCGATGCTCTTTCCCCGTTTTTTTCCCCGAGGTTTTCCGTGTTTGTCACGTAGTGCAGGTATATTTTTAGCGGTTTTGTCGAGCTACATCGTATCGTTACGAGTTCTAATTGTCACTACGTAGGCTCCGGTCTGACCAACGATTCGAGTATCCTTTGAAATCAGCTAAGTCCTTTATCTTTTCTTTAATTCTGCACAACATGAGGACATGTTGATCTTTAAGTGTGGGGGAGGGGAATGATTTGATATGTATCTATACATTTGCTTAATTCGTTATGTTTCTATGCAAAATGGGCTAGAATTTTCAAAAAATTTCGACATTTTTGTTTTTGTTTTGTCCCGAGTAGGCAAATCAATTCAATGTTCGTTATTTTTATAGTCATCCAAGCTATATATCATATGTTTGATAAGTTAGTTGTTTCACCTGAGATCTATTTTTCACGAGCCATAGTGAACGATGAGCTAATTTATAAAGTTATACCCCTTTTGGACGAGTGATTTCTGATTTTCTTATAATTCATGTGCTTAGTGCTACGTATATATCTTGAGATTTATGATAGTTTGTATTTAGATCCAAAGTATGTTATACTGTGAATATCTTAGGTTTGAATGTGAAAAGTAACACGTAACTTATTGTCAAATGAAAAAGTTGAGTTTATAATGAATTAATTGGGTGTGTCGGAAGCTGGTCGATGATTTGAGTGCGATAGGGTATACCACGTATGTCCTATACCACTATGATGACTTAAAGCTCCCGACAGTCAGAAGAAGCTGCCTTATGATTTGAGTAAGGTAGGGTATATCTCGAATATCCTATTCTGCTATGACAGGGCAAGAGCTCATTCTGATGTGTGTTTAAAAGTGAAATAGTTAAATCAACTAATGAATTGTTATGAAATGGATATAAGACTAAGTTATCGTCTATCTTATCCCCAGTAGAAACTGATAGATATGCTGTAGGGATTATCCTCTGAGTATTTCAGAAAGGCCCTAGATATATTCGATCATCCGTTTCGGGATTTTTTTACGTTTATAGGGTGCATCTTATGAGTGTCATTTATTGCTAGTCTACGAGGGGGTATTAGCTAGTTTTGCTTTGAGTTTCTCAAGTTTAGATTTAGTGGAAGTTTGTTATGGCTTTGCACACACACCGTGGTGAACTTCTGATTTATTGGATCTATGCTATATTGTCTGAGATGTCTGTTCTTTGTCTCGAGCCTTGATTTTCGTTTTGTTTTGCTCGGGACGAGCAAAAGCTAAGTGTGGGGGAGTTGTTAAGGGTGAATTTATACAATTTATAATGCTATATTTTATGATAATTTCCCTCATATTTTGTATAATTTGCATAAGAAACGAGTGTTTAATGGAATTATTGAGCAAATGATATTTTAAATGAGTTATTCGCAAAATAGGTTAATTTTGGTGTTTTGATCTTGATTTTATGATTATTTGAATGATATTACATTTTGCGATGTTTTGATGTGTTGTAGGTACATGTTTGATGCTCAAATGATGATCAAAAAGAGATAAGAGTCGAATTACATTGATGATAGAAGAGATAATGATGATTTGGATTGATGAAAAAGAGATAAGTATGGAAAAATCAAGATTAAGTCGATCCTGGACTGGCGTCCAGAAGCTTGAACTGGCGTCAAAGTGGACGGGCGTCTGAAGATATGGACGAGCGTCCAGGAGGAGAAAGTTGATTCAGAGAGTTTGGACGCTGAAGTGGACGGGCGTCTGAAGGAAGTCCAAAGCTGAGTGAACGAGCGTCCAGATAGCTGGACGTGCGTCCGTCCACCGCCTCAGCACAGCCGACTTTATTTTCTATAAATACAGCTGCGTTTTTCCACATTAAGGATACCAATTACACATTACACAAAACCCTAATCCTAGGGACGGCTCAGGCTGTGTTTTTACATACTTTTCCTTCAGTTTTATGCACTTAAATACTAGATTAAATTAGTTAGTTTTTTGTTCTTTTCTTCAACAATTCCAAGCTTTCAAGAGGATGCTTAGAGGCTAAAAGCCCTTGAACGAGCATTGTGAAGCCTATCCATCAACTATTCAGATTCGAATCTTGATTAATTTGTGAGTTTTTAATACAAGTTGTTTCTTTATCATGTTTGAATGTTTATTGCAATTATATCGAAAGATGTGCATGCTTGATTGTTTTACTTTGATGAAAGTCATGTAAACCCTAGATCCCCATGATAAAAGAATAGTTATTTGATCTATATAACGAGAGTTAATAGGTTAGATTTCTAGATTAGAAACGTTAAAGTTCACATCTTTGGTTAGAAAAAGCGTTAATCTTAGATCGAAAGATAGAGATTAATAGATGGACTATCTAAGAAATTAGGGTTCGTACTTTAGATGAGGTGAATCACAACATGGTTAGAAGTCACGAATTAATCTGATTATGAATTGAATGTTGATAGGATAGGTGGATCAATTGCTCGTTTGCTCGTTATAATTTGAATTTAATCCCTTAAAACTTGAATTGTTTAGTTTATTCAAACCTTCTTATTGCATCTTAGGTTTAGTTGTAATTTAAATTATTCGCAACCCGTATCTTCCCTGGCTTTAGATTTATTCTTCTGTCCAGTTTTAAATTCGTGTTATCTTTACTTTCAGTCTCGTTTAGTTTTATTTGCTGTTTAGGTTAGTTTTCGTGACATAGTTAGTTAAACAAAGACTAGGAGTACCAATCATTAGTTCCCCGTAAGATCGACCCGGTATCAACCTCTTTACGCCAGGAAAACTGAGGGCGCGGAGAAGAGAGCCGCTGAGCTAAAGGGAGTCTAGACTACGCTCCCTACGGTCGATATCCAAAAAGATGCGCCGGGAGCTTCCGGATCCAAGGTGATATGAATCTAAGTCCATGTTTGAAGAAAGTTGTGAAGTATTCAAGTCCGTCATTATCGCTCGCGGACCATCAGAATAATTATTTACTAAGTCATATGTTATAATATGTTACTACATGATAATATATACTTTATTAAGTATTATTAGCTAATTATTAAAGCTCAAAATCATCATGAAGGGCGCCATTTTTGAAGGATGAACATTCTTGGAAGAAATCTAGATTCATTGGATCCAAGTTGTCAAGATATACATCAAGCCAAAGTTCAAAAGATGCAACCTTTGAAGAAAGTACTTAGAAAAACCAAAAGTCCTCCTTTGGTTAATGATATAGCACGAAATTTTGGTCCAATGTATCTATGTTTTCATGTATTTTCTAGCCTATAAATACCAAAGCTATGTACTTGTATCTAAACCATCATCTTTTGCAATAATAAAATTTTATATTTTCTACACTTGGATTAGTGTGTTGAATTTTCTAGATAGAGGTTCTTTCGGATTATCAAAGGCTTGAGCAACCTTTGTGGGTGTCCTATACCATGGTGCTTAGAAACAGGTTTTCTAAGTGTTGAGGTTATTCCAAGGTGCTTTCTCACATGTTGAGACTGTGTCGAGGAGCTCTCGAAAAATATTCCAAGGTGATTCTACGCAATTGTTGTAGTTGTGTCGAGGAGAAAGACTTGAATCCAAATACCTCTTTTCCTAGATCAGTGCAATTTCACATCAGTTGGTATCAGAGAACAAGACGGAATCGACGGTATTATATCATTATCTGCAGTGACAGTTTGTATTTCAACATTATTTTGACTACAGTAATTCTGTCCAAAACTCTTCCATTTTGGTGATCTCATATTAAATTTCGTGTTATACAACTTTTGTTCTTTGAGTTTTTTCCAAATTCTCAACCGTTTGGCAACAATCTGCGACGTAAGTCACTGTTGTAATTCTGGAAATTATTCTGACAGATTGCACCGGTTTCAGAAATCTGATTGTTTGGCCAACCTATACATCTCCAAATGACCTCAAATTTTTACCACATCTAAACCATCCATTTATCTATCTTTTCTCTCTTGAATTCATCTCAAAATTCGAAACATAACGTGTTCAAAACAGCACCCCAACGCTATGTCCGAATTCCAAGATCTTTTCATTTATTTATAACTACACTATGTTACTTTCTGAGGAAGCTCGGGTATGGAGGAAGTTGGAAAAGGGAAAGGTAAAGGCTGAAATTGTAAGGCACATAAAGTCAAAGAATCATGATGTTGCTAATTATGAACAATTTGTAAGAAGTCTTAAGGATGATATTATTCGAACCGTGGAGGAAATGATAAATAAATGGATTGAAGAGGATAAAGCGAAGAACAATAGTAAGGTGGAGTTGAAAGCGGAGGAATGTGAGAAAGTTGTGGAGATTGAGAAAGAATGTATCTGAATTCGTTGATGAGAAAGTAGAGATATCTCAAGAGAATTTAGAGGATATTGTGGAAGAAGTAGTAATACATGATGAGGGATTAATTGTTGACGATGAAGTTCAAATTATCAAACAATTGAAGATTTGAGCAAAGTTACGAATTTGTGATTACGAAGAAGGGATGTTGGAGGAATGTATGGTAAAATTTGAACTTAAGGAGTTGATTCCAGTTGAAGAAATTGAAGAGACCATGTTACTAAAATCATGTGACAGCTATGTTGATTTTTCTTTGCAGGAACATGATCATTACTCTGTTGTGGAAAGCTTATTAGATACGAAGGTTTTTAAACGAGAAAACCTTGGTGGAAAACCAGTGCACATATATATTGATCTTTTTGCTAAATGTTTTGATGGTTATCCGACACTGAGTTTCTATGAATATGTTTCCGCTATTCCGAGGGCCATCAACGTTTATATCAAACCAAGATACACTTCTCACGTTGCTTTTGTGAAGTGGGGATCTCGACATCAGCTTACAATTTTGAAGTTGCACATTCGACACATATTTGATCCGGGTGTTGGTTTGGTGATAAAAAGGATTCATTCAAGATTCATGCATGATTCTGAACTATTTGACATCCTTTTGATTCGAGGATGAATCATTCGCAACCGGGAGGGTATGATATGAATCTAAGTCCACGTTTGAAGAAAGTTGTGAAGTATTCAAGTCCGTCATTATCACTCGCGGACCATCAGAATAATTATTTACTAAGTCATATGTTATAATATGTTACTACATGATAATATATACTTTATTAAGTATTATTAGCTAATTATTAAAGCTCAAAATCATCATGAAGGGCGCCATTTTAGAAGGATGAACATTCTTGGAAGAAATCTAGATTTATTGGATCCAAGTTGTCAAGATACATCAAGCCAAAGTTCAAAAGATTCAACCTTTGAAGAAAGTACTTAGAAAAACAAAAAGTCCTCCTTTGGTTAATGATATAGCACGAAATTTTGTTCTAATGTATCTATATTTTCATGTATTTTCTAGCCTATAAATACCCAAGCTATGTACTTGTATCTAAACCATCCTCTTTTGCAATAATAAAATTTCATATTTTCTACACTTGGATTAGTGTGTTGAATTCTCTGGATAGAGGTTCTTTCGGATTATCAAAGGCTTGAGCAACCTTTGTGGGTGTCCTATACCGAGGTGCTTAGAAACAGTTTTTCTAAGTGTTGAGGTTATTCCAAGGTGCTTTCTCATAAGTTGAGACTGTGTCGAGGAGCTCTCAAAAAATATTCCAAGGTGCTTCTACGCAATTGTTGTAGTTGTGTCGAGGAGAAAGACTTGAATCCAAATACCGCTTTTCCTAGATCCGCATAATTTCACATCAAAAGGCCGGGAAGTCGACCCATCCACCCGCAAAACAAGTGGCAAGCAAAGCCGCGGCTGGCACAGATAGTTCTATCCAAGCCGCCGGTTGGCGATAAGAAAAAGAGAGTGGTTGTTGAGGAGCTTGACCCCGCTGGGGGTGGGGATGGTGAGCAGGAGGCTCCAACATCCAAAAAATCCAGAACCGACGATGTGCAGGGGAAGGACTTTGCTGATAAAGCCAGACCTGATAAAGGCAAATCTCTGGCCGACAAGTCATCTTCTGTAGGCACGACCGCAATGATGCCTCGTGTTGATGTGCCCGTTGGGCCCGAAGGTCATCCTACGGTCTTGCTGGATAGGGAGTTCATGCATCAGTAGCCTATCGATATGACTAGGGTGATGACGATCTCTAGAGGGATCTCTGATGTGGCCCCGCTGAGACATTTGAAGTGGATCCTCCCTAACCCAGTTCAGTTCGGAGATCGGTCACGGTATCGCGAACCGGATTGTGTTGGCGGATCAGACTGACCCTCGCCAAACCATTCTCCAAAATATCAAGGACCTGTGGAGTTTGTATGGCGCCATGTTGAGCATGGTAAACACTCTTTCCTTCTCTGATTTATTTTTGCTTTTTGTTTATTCAGTCCGATTGCTTAGAATTTTCTTTTCAGGTTGGCACTGGTCTTCTTCAATTCATAAACGACTATAGAAGCACGATAGCCTCGAGCATAGATGCTACCATGGCTTTGAACGTTGCCAGAGTGGTCGGGGAGGATCTGCGGGTACGGCTCAGTTCTGCCGAAGCTGAAAACGCCGAGCTAAAGGGGCAGTTGGCTGAGAGTGACAATCTGAATAATTAGCTTGCTGAAACAAAGAAGATGCAGCTCGAGGCTCAGGAGAACTTTGAGAGTCTTGAAAAGCTTAACCGTGAGCTGGCTCATAAAGATAAAGAGGCCGCCCAAACTATGAAGGATCTGCAAGCGCGGATTGATCAGGCCCAAGCCCGGATAGGCAAATACTGCTCTGAAGAAGCAACTCGCTAATACCAATTCCGGAGTTGAAGCCCGGATATAAGCTGCAAAAAAGGCCGCTGTGGGTGATAATTTGCTGATTGGGTATGATCAGGGATTTTATCATATCGTAAGGTGTGCATGGGCTCACGGCGGTGATACTCCGGACATTGAAACTTTGCAGGATTGAATCCTTACCTCTCCCTTCGCTGACCATTTAAGGGGTTTCCACCCGTAGATCCCCTTCTCGCAGATCGAACTGGAGACTTAGGCTGACGGTTGGGAGGCGCCCCCACTTGAAGCTGTAAACCTTAGGGAGCTAGTATTTCAGGCTACCTGAGCGAATCAGGAAGACGGACAGAATCAAGAGCAGGCCAAGCAAACGGAGTCCGATTCAAATGTTGATAATATGATGCATCCTTCTCTTCGAGCTGAAAACAATGGTGATGAAAGCATTCGGCCAGATGATTCTTAGTTTAGCTTTATTGATTCCAACCTATATAACAATATTTTGATGTAATAACTTTTGATTCCACATTTGTATAACTTTTCTTTGTATAACAATAATGATATTTCTCTTGTTTTTCTTTTTTTGAATGTATGAAGTTCCGTTTGTACTCGCCTGTATGTTTATTCTTTGCTCAAATTTACTGCATATATCGAGTCCGATTATAGCAGTATCCTCCGGCCCCTTTTGTTTCAGATAAGATTCGAAGTTGAACACGAAAAGCCTTATCTGAAATAACTACTTCGATGAATGAAATTATCCCGGAGTCCGGCCCCCTTTGTTTCAGATAAGGTTTGAAGCTGTCTGCTCGTAGCGTGAAAATTCACCATAACATGTCCCCTTGAATCTAATTTCAAATAACTGCTCGCTCGCATAATCTTACAAGACGAACTTGTCCGATCGCGTTTGTTTGAAATTTTCCCAAATATGGCCCCCATTTTTAACAAAGTCTGAGATGTGTCTGAAGTCTTTGTTGATAATTTTGTCGGAAATCACACATATTCATGGTGGACACACATGATAACATGTTACTTAAAAAGATGAATGTAAAATCGGTCTTTATGAAATTTGCCTCACCCCGCTAGGTGAGTGAAAATTACAAGTAAGAATGCCTAATTACTCACATCGTAAATGAGAGGATAGCCAAAACCCTAGACGATTGTTACATATAGTACCTTTTCAGGTTGTCTGCATGCCACGGTCTATTTAGTTCGAAACCCTCTTGGTTTTTGAGGACGTAAGTTCCTTTTTTAATCTCCCTTGTGACCTGGTAAGTACCCTCCCAGTTCACCTTAAGCTTGCCTTTATCGGGCTCCATAACAGTGGCTTTTCTATTTCGAATAACGAAGTCGCTGACTTTGAAGGAATGGTCATGGATTTGTTTGTCGTGTTGCCTCTCAGCGGCCTGCTTATAGTTTACGAGCCGATTATATGTTGCCAACCTTTTTTCTTCTGCTAGGTCTAGGTCGGTCTTCCTATTGAGTAGATTGTCCATTGGGTCATGTAGAGCGACCCTGATACTTGGTAGCGCCATTTTAATAGGAGTCATGGCCTCCGATCCGTCGGTTAGAGCAAACAGTGTTTCTTCGGTGGGTGTTTTGATTGTGGTGCGGAATGCCCATAGTAAGGCCGGCAGCTCGTCCACCCAACCGCCTGCTTTTGCTTTCATACTTACGCTCTTTTTGAGCATCTTGATTATCTATTTATTGCCGGCCTCAGCTTGACCATTACCCTGGGGATAAGCTATGGATGATTGCCAGTGCTTGACCTTGAATTCCTCACAAAAACTTGAGAATTCCTTTCTGAACCGTGATCTGACACTACTGCTCATAGGATGCCAAAACGAGACCATATTTTGTCGTGTAGGAAGTAAACCGCATCCTTTGCACCTATCTTAACCATAGGCTTGGACTCGATCAATTTTGTGAAGTAATCCACAGCCACTATGATAACTTTGCATCCACCTCTTCCTGATAGGAAGGGTCCAATGAGGTCGAGACCCCACATGTCGAAAGGCCACGGTGCGACCACAATGCTCTGTTCAACCGACCATAACCTTAGGATGTCCGCATGTTTCTGGCACTCCGGACATTCTCTGACTATCTTCTCCGAGTCCTTAAGTATTGTCGGCCAATAATACCCCACTGTGATAACCTTCTGGGGCATGGAGCGACTAGCGGGATGGCCCCTACACACTCCTTGGTAAAGCTCCATAAGTATTTTCTTGCTTTCCTTCTCTTGGACACGCCGTAATAAGGGTTTAGTGGCGGATCTCCTATAAAGTGTTCCGTCGTGAATGACATACCTGGCTGCTCTTTTTCTGAGGGTGCGAGATTTATCCGCCTCAGTGGGCAAGGTGCCTGATTCTATGTAAGCTTGAATTTCGTCGATCCAACATGGTGTCGGTATTGGTGCATCGATATCCATGATTTCTGTTATTTTGATGGTGGGTACGGTAAGATATTCCACCATGATGGAAGGGTCCGTGATTTTCTTCCTCAAGAGAGAGCTTTGAAAGATAGTCTGCCCGCTCGTTATCCTCTCTTCAAACTCTGATGAATTCACAATAGTTGAATTCGGACCTCAATCATCTAACAATCTCACCATACTTTTCGAGGATGCCGCAACGCGTTCCATATTCCACTGAGATTTGGTTGATAATGAGCTGAGAGTCACAGTAGACTTCAACGTTCTTCACCCTTAATTCCTTTGCAAGTTTATGTCCAGGTATAACCGCTTCATATTAGGCTTGATTATTCGTGGCCAGGAATTCAAACCTTAAGGCCTTTTCGATTTCCTCTGTTGTCCCGGGTTCCATCAGAATAACCCGGGCCCTGCATCCGTTTCGACTTGACGCCCCGTCAACATATAACTGCCAGCATTGATCGGGTTTGTTTGGAGTCGCATCGGGCTCAAGTGGTATAGGCAAACTTGGTTGAGTCGAACTGAAGCTTGACTCAATAATGAAATCTGGCAATGCTTGAGCTTTGATAGCTTTCCTCGGTTGATACCGTATATCGAACTCAGTGATTTCAATAGCCCATCGGAGCAAGCGACCTGAAAGGTCGGGCCTTTGTAGGATTTGGCGCATTGGACTATCCGTAAGACAATTATAGTGTGTGAAGTAAAGTAGTCCCTGAGTTTGCGGGCAGTGATAACAAGCGAGTAGGCTAATTTTTCAACATTAAAATATCGACTCTCCACCGGACTGAGAGCTTTGCTTACATAATAATTTGGATTTTGGAGGGTTCCGGCCTCTTGACAAGAACGGCGGCAACAGTCCAATCCGAGGCCGCCAGGTACAAAAACAAAATATCTCCTTCTACAGAGCTAACCAAAAGAGGTGGCTTCCCCAGATACTCCTTCAAAGCTTAAAAAGCCCGTGAGCATTCCGCATTCCATGAAAAGGTCTTGTCACCTTTGAGTACTTTGAAGAAATGGAGACATTTTTCTACTGATTTGGAGATGAAACGACCCAACACGATGATTCTGCCATTGAGCCTCTGAACTTCCTTAATGGTCGTGGGTTCACGTATGTCGAGTAAAGCCTGTATTTTCTCTGGATTTGCCTTTACGCCCCGACGACTGACCATGAACCCAAGAAACTTGCCTGCCTAGACACCAAATGTACATTTGGCCGGATTGAGTTTCATTGAGTGCTTGTGGACATTACTGAAAGTCTCTTGAAGGTCAGCGGCGTAACCGTCACCAGCAGACTTGACAAATATATCATCTATATATTCCTCCATGTTTTTACCAATCTGCAAATAGAAAACTTTGTTGACCATCCGCTGTTAAGGGTGATTTTATACGTTTTATAAGGATATGTTTTATATCAGTTTCCCCCATATGTGGATGTTTTTCATAAAAATCGAGCTTTATATTGAAGTATTGAGCAAGTGATTTTTTTAATGGGTTAGTTGCAAAATTGTATGATTTATGTGTAAAATTGATGGTTTTATATTGATTTGGAAGATACTACATTTTGCAATGTTTTGATGTGTTGTAGGTACGTGTTTGATGCTCAAATGGAGATCAAAAAGGGATAAGAGTCGGATTTAATTGATGAAAAAGAGATAAGGAAGAAATTGGATAGAAGAAAAGAGATAGAGATGAGAAGATCAAATTGCGATCAAGCTGAACTGACGTCCAAGTCCCGTCCAGGTTGGACGGGCGTCCATCAAAGTGAACTGGCGTCCAGGAGAGGAAAGTTGATTTAGAGAGTTTGGACGCTGAGTGGAAGGGCGTCTGAAGCAAGTCCAAGGCATCTGGACGGGCGTCCACAATTCCGGACGGGCGTCCATGGCCGACATGCTGAAAACCGACTTACTTTTCTATAAATAGCAGCGCGTATTTCAACCCTAATGATACATTATTGAGACCTATTGATACACAATCATTAGGAGAAAACCGTAGGCGGCCCCAGCCCCCTTAGGGGAGGCTGGGGTTGCGATTTTTCTTGTTCTTTCTTCGCTTTCTATTTCGTTTTGCTGCTGTTTTATGCTGAATGCTTGGAGGCTGAGCAATTGTTCAAACCATGTGAATTCGTTTCAGCAGGTTCTTTATTTTCAATCTAGATTTGTTTTGTGAATTTGATTAAAGTTGTATCTTTTCTATGCTTATGTGTTATGCAATCGATATCGAGAGATGTATTGCTTATTGATGTTTACCGTATGACGAGAGTCGGTGTAAACCTTAGATCACCATAGGAAAGATGGGATTTTTAACCTTGACATAACGAGAGTTGATAGGTTAGATTTCTAGGTTGCTAGATTGAGAGATCTTACACCTTGTTTTGTCAGCGTCAATCTTATAGCCGAGAGATGAGAGATTGGTAGACGAATTATCTACGAGAGTAGGAATTCATACTTATGAGAGGTGAACCACATCTTTAATTAGATCATCATGAGATAATCTAGAGAGGAAATAGAGGGTTGCGGGAACGGTGGATTATTGTTTGCTCATTGTTTAATCACCATGATCATCTTCTTGTTTATTGTTTATTTATAGTTTATAGTTTAGATTTCGTTTTCGCTTTTATCCTTCCTGGCTTTGGACTGACAATCCTCTGTCCAGTTTATCTTTTCCTTTTGTTATTTTAGGTTTTAATAATAATAGTATCAATCTTAGGAAAATTAATGAAGTAGATACCCCGATTCCCTGTGATCGACTCCGGTATTTATCGCTATGCTACGATCCCTACACTTGGGGTATACCGGATTTATAAATTTTATTACTTGTTTATTTTAATTAGATAAATCCGTGACAAGTTTTTGGCGCCGTTGCCGGGGAATCGGTGCGGTTGTCCAGTTCATTATTAATTTTTCTAAGGTAGTATAGTGGTGAGTATTCCCGCCAACGGAACAAAAAATAAGTTTTTGACGCCGTTGCCGGGGAATCGGTACGGTTGTTTAGTTTCTATTGATTTTTCTATTTTTGTTACGAATTTTTCGTAGATAGGTTTTTGTTTTTATCCTTTCTAGTTTCTACATTGATTCGGGGACATCTGAGGTTGAATTATCTGACTCCATGTTTTGTACGATCGAACTTTTGGATAAAAGGGATCGTTTTAGCACTCGTTAGTATTTTGGTCGTAACTTTCGGCTCGAGTGTCCGTTTGGCGCGCAGGACCCCAATTCCGAAAGCTCGTTCCGACGACGACGACGTGGTGAACCGCCAGAGGCCGTTCAACACCGTTTTCAAGGTCAAAATCCACTGTTTTCCCTTCCATTTTGGGCTCAGAAGATTTCAACACATTTTTCCCCCTTTCATTGTTTTCTGTTTTCTGTTTTAAATAAATAAATAAAGGATTTCTAGGGTTTCTTAAGTATCTAGGGTTTTTGATGTTATATCTAGGGTTTCTGAGGTTGCTCAGGTGTCTCGTTTTGTGCTTTATGCTAAGACCAGACGGGAGTCTGCTCTCTGTGAACGCCCGGCCACTCTTTGTGGTTTCCAGACGTGCGTCCATAGGAGTGGACGCCCGTCCATCCAACATGCACCTATTCTGTTAAGTCTTAGGGCAACTAGACGAGCGTCCGGTTTAATCCAGACGCCCGTCCAGTTCATAAATTCCAGGCGAACGCCCGTTTGAAAGAAGGAACGCACGTTCAGGTTCCAATTTTTCTTGACTTGATTTTTAATGTTGTATTTGACGTGGATACTTTAATATGAGCTTCTGTGGCTAATTATTTTTACGTAGATGTTCTGAACTTGCATGTGTACGGATCCATGTTAAATAATTGATGATTCATCCATGCATGTTATAGTTAATGTCGGTTCTCGTATGCTATAACTGTTCTTATTGTTATTTAGTAGCTAATGTCGGTTTCCGTATGCTACATATCATTGTGATGAATCTTGTGAGCTTTGAGACCTATGTGCTTTCTTGTTATTTTTGTAACTCATATGGGTAGCTACTGTCGGTTTTCCGTTGCTACCAATGCCTCTTATGAGTTATATCTGTTTAGTATAGCTAACTGTTGGTTCTCCATAATGCTATCACCTTTGATGAGTCTTAAGGCGTCTACACTTGCATGTAATGAATAGTCTTCGCTCGTTATCGTAAATCACATTATTTGGTAGACGTTATTATATACATGTCGTGTTGCAAATGAGTGGGCTAGTTTTCTTTCTTTTATTTTTGCATTTCATTTAGATGCATATAATTTAGTTGCATGCCATCTAGTTGCATTGTTTTTCTATTATTTTTCTTGAGTGTAGTTACTGTCGGCTTGTCGTATGCTACCATTTTTATTTTATTTTATTTTTGTTTCATGCACGGCCGTAGTCAGAATGTAGAGTTGTCTTCCCAACTTGCTCGGCTGAGCTCACAATCGACTTTTATTTTATTAGAATTGCATATCATGTAGATTGCATTGTAATATATTTTCATGTAGTTGCACCTAGCCTACTATTTTGTAATGTTCCATGTATATGTTCCATCTTTATATGATTAATTTTTGTATACATGCTTCATTATTCGACTTGGATGTTTTAATGTGAGCCTCTGTGGCCGTTGTATATGCGTAGATGTCCTGTTCTTTTACCGTTATGGTTTTCTTTCCATCTATTGCAGTCCATGTTGAGTAATTCACCTAGCTAGACGTGATTCCAAATTTGATTTATGCTGTTCCTTTTGTCGTCTATCTAGGGTGTTAGGGTTGTTAAAGGCACATCTACACTTCACATGGCAAGCTTCTGTGGCTTTGCATAATCGAATTTTGTTACGCTTCTGTGGTGTTATTGAGTAGACGTTTATATTCTTGGCCTCGCTTAGATTAGGGCGACATCTATGGAATTAGTTGGGCTAGTTTATTTTCTTTATTTTCGTTTTGCCTTTTTAGTATAGTTGCATATCATTTAGTTGCATTGTATTTTATTCTGTTTTTTTCTTTTTCTTTTTATTTATCTTTTTAGTGCACCTAGCCCTGCTACTTTGTAGTGTCCTTTATCATTATTTCTTTTTGATAAATCTTGTACGGCGCATTTACACTTTCAGTTGGTGTTTGATATTTCATGTATGCACATGTGGTCCATATTTGTATTGTAAAGCTTCTGTGGCTTTATGTTTGACGCTTAGGTGTCCTGTGTTTTCCCTGTGTAGTGATTTTTCCATCTGAGCAATTATATCATGTGCTTACTTCTTGTCTTTCATTATATTTTAGCGATATGTTATATTCCCCCGTGTTCCCCGAGATGTTGCCATGTTTGTTCAAGTGTGCAGGGTATTTTCGATAGCGATTGTGAACTTTTAGATGAAATCAGTTTTCCGGTGGATGGTCCACAGTCGACTGATTTCCTCACGCATTTCTGGATCTGGATCCGGACCACTTCCAGAAGTGCCACCTTCGAACTACGATCAGCTAAGTACTTTATTTCTTTTTAAATTCTGCACAACATGAGGACATGTTGTGGTTTAAGTGTGGGGGAGGGAATGGTTTATGTGTATCGATCATTTGCTTACTTCGTTATGTTTCTATGCAGAATGAGCTAATTTTTCAAAAATTTTGTTTTGTCCCGAGTAAGCAATGCATATTTTTTGTTCAATACTATATAGTCATTGATGCTGTTTAATGTATGTTTAGTAGGTTGGATGTTTCACCCGATATTATTTTTCACGAGCCATATTAAATGATGAGCTAACATATAAAGCTGTATCCGTTTGGATTAGTAATTTTCGATTATCTTATAATTTTGTACTTAGTGCTAATATGCATGTTCGGAGAATTATAATAGTTTGTGGTTAGAGTCGGAGTATGATATACTGTGAATATCTGAAGGTCTGAATGTGATAGGAGGGATATATCTTAAGGTTTGTATACCAATCTAAGATGAATAATATGAATAAAATATGTGTATGTCGGATGTAGCTGCCAATGATTTGAGTGTGGTAGGGCATTATCACGAAATGTCCTATACCACTATGATGTTCAATAGCTCCCGACTGCCTGATGATAGTAGTCCAGCTAGGGTGTTATCACGAAACATCCTATTGCTGGGAATGATGACATATGCTATATATGTGGAATTAAGTTAATTTTAAAGAAAATTTGGCAAATGGTACTATGGAAAGTTGGTAGGAACTTGAGTTATCTTCTGACTATCCCCAGTATAAACTGACAGATATGTTGTAGGAATTATCCTCTGAGTATGTCGGAAAGATCCTAAACGCATTTTATTATCCTTTTCGGGACATGTTATGTTTTGTAGGGTGCGTGTTATAAGTGTCGGTTATTGCTGGTTTAGATGGGTATGTGCAAGTTGCTTGAGAAAAATTCGAGTGTGGACTTAGTGGAAGTTTAATATGGCTATGCACACACACCGGGGTGAACGTCTGATTTATTACATATGCTTTGTATTTGTTGAAAATGACTGTATGTATTTTTGGTTGGAATTTTGTTATCCTACGCCTAGTTTTTGTTTTGTCTTGCTCGGGACGAGCAAGGTTTAAGTGTGGGGAAGTTGTTAAGGGTGATTTTATACGTTTTATAAGGATATGTTTTATATCAATTTTCCCCATATGTGGATGTTTTTCATAAAAATCGAGCTTTATATTGAAGTATTGAGCAAGTGATGTTTTTAATGGGTTAGTTGCAAAATTGTATGATTTATGTGTAAATTTGATGGTTTTATATTGATTTGGAAGATACTACATTTTGCAATGTTTTGATGTGTTGTAGGTACGTGTTTGATGCTCAAATGGAGATCAAAAGAGATAAAGTCGGATTTAATTGATGAAAAGAGATAAGGAAGAAATTGGATAAAAGAAAAGAGATAGAGATGAGAAGATCAAATTGCGATCAAGTGAATCAAGCGTCCAAGTCCCGTCCAGTTGGACGGGCGTCCATCAAAGTGAATCAAGGTCCAGAGAGAGAAAGTTGATTCGAGAGTTTGGGCGCCGAGTGGACGGGCGTCTGAAGCAAGTCCAAGGCATCTGGACGGGCGTCTACGGCCGACATGCTGAAAAGCGACTTACTTTTCTATAAATAGCAGCGCGTATTTCAACCCTAATGATACATTATTGAGACCTATTGATACACAATCATTAGGAGAAAACCCTAGGTGGCCCCAAATCCCTTGGGGGAGGTCAAGTTGCGATTTTTCTTGTTCTTTCTTCGCTTTCTATTTCGTTTTTTTCTTTGCTTTTATCTTTGAATGCTTGGAGGTCGAGAGCAATTGTTCAAACCATGTGAATTCGTTTCAGCAGGTTCTTTATTTTTAATCTAGATTTGTTTTGTGAATTTGATTAAAGTTGTATCTTTTCTATGCTTATGTGTTATGCAATCGATATCGAGAGATGTGTTGCTTATTGATGTTTACCGTATGACGAGAGTCGGTGTAAACCTTAGATCACCATAGGAAAGATGGGATTTTTAACCTTGACATAACGAGAGTTGATAGGTTAGATTTCTAGGTTGCTAGATTGAGAGATCTTACACCTTATTTTGTCAGCGTCAATCTTATAGATCGAGAGATGAGAGATTGGTAGACGAATTATCTACGAGAGTAGGAATTCATACTTATGAGAGGTGAACCACATCTTTAATTAGATCATCATGAGATAATCTATAGAGGAAATAGAGGGTTGCGGGAACGGTGGATTATTGTTTGCTCATTGTTTAATCACCATGATCATCTTCTTGTTTATTGTTTATTTTATAGTTATAGTTTAGATTTCGTTTTCGCTTTTATCCTTCCTGGCTTTGGACTGACAATCCTCTGTCCAGTTTATCTTTTCGTTTTGTTATTTTAGGTTTTAATAATAATAGTATCAATCTTAGGAAAATTAATGAACTAGATACCCCGATTCCCTGTGATCGACTCCGGTATTAATCGCTATGCTACGATCCCTACACTTGGGGTATACCGGATTTATAAATTTTATTACTTGTTTATTTTCATTAGATAAATCTGTGACATCCGCTGATAAGTCGAACTCGTGTTTTAAGCCCCGAAGGGTATCATTTCATAATAGTATATGCCCCCAACAGCTCTGAAGGCCGTTTTCTCTTTGTCGGACTCAACCATCCGCACCTGATGATATCTTGAATATACGTCCAGAAAACTAAGAACCTCAAACCTGGAGATGGAATCAACTAACCGATCGATTCGAGGAAGTTGATATGGATCTTTTGGACAAGCCTTGTTGATGTCCGTGAAGTTGACACACATTCTCCATTTGCCATTATGTTTCTTCACCATAACTACGTTCGCTAGCCAAGTGGGGTAGGCTAGCTCCTTTATGATCCCCGCTTGAAGAAGTTTCCCGACCTCTACCTTTACCGCGGCATCTTTCTCTATTGTGAATTGTCGAGCCCGCTGCTGTATAGGTTTAAAAGTAGAGTCGACGTTGAGATGATGGAGAGAGACGTCAGACTCGACTCCTCTCATGTATGTAACCACCCATGCAAATGCATCTGGGTTTTCTTTGAGCAGCTTAATCAAATTTTTATTTTCGGAGAGACTCAGACGAGCTCCTATATTGATCTTTTGTTCGAGATGCTCGTCATTGACAATCACCTCGACCAACTCATCTTCAGCTGTAAAATCGGGCTCATCCCTGACTTGTAAAGTTTCACACTCCACTTTGATAGGTAGAGGCTCACCTACCACCCTGATCATATTGATGTTCTCCATATTATCAGGCTGCTCTATCCGGGCCTTCTTGTTTCCCGTCCTCATTTCATGTATATAGGTGAGGACGGTTGCAGGTTCGCTGATCGACGTTCCGACCCTATCCCTGACGTAAAACTTTGCCCGCTGATGCAGGATAGAAGTGACCATTATAAATTGGTTTAATGCTGGCGTTCCGATTATCATGTTGTAATTGGATTGGAGATCGACCACGAGAAATGTTACCTTTTATCTCCGGAAAGGCGCATAATCTCCCATCTGTACATCCAAGTCGATGGCCCCCTTGACCTGTATTCTATGATTGGTGAAACCTTCAAGGGTGCCATTATGCGGCCTCAATTGGAGTCCCTGAACCCCAGCTCTTTGAAGCAATTGCAGTACAAGATGTCGCTACACGTCCCCGTGTCGATCATCACCCTGTTGATGCATGCTCGATTGACTACCTGTTAAGGGTGATTTTGTACGTTTTATAACGATATATTTTACGATGATTTTCCCCATATTTATATTATTTGCATAAGAATTGGCCTTTATATTGAAATATTAAGCAAGTGATGTTTTTAAGGGTCTAATTGCAAAAGTGATTAAATTATGTGTTTACTTGGTGGTTTTATGATTATTTGGATGATGTTACACTTTGCAATGGTTTTGAAGTTTGTAGATATGCATATTTCGAGCTGAAAAGGGGATCAAAAGATGATACGAGTCGGATTTATTTGACATATAAGAGATAAGGAAGTGTTATATGAAGAAGAGAAGAGATAGAGATGAGAAGAATGAGATAAAGATGAAGGTATCTAGTCCGGACATACCGGACGAGCGTCCATGTCCCGTCCAGTAGTGGACGGGCGTCCATAGAAGTAAACTGGCGTCCAGAGGAGATTTAAAAGGCTAAAGTTGGAATCATCTCTATTTTTTTATCTTTACTAGGGTTAGGTTTTATTTGTTTTAGGAAAAAGAGATAATCCTAAAACCCTAAGTCGGTTTAAGCACTTATATAAGACGGGCATGTAGCAGAACGATCAAGAACTTAACCTAGAGATCAGAAACGACCGAAAAACCGAGAAGAAGTACACTCGGTCGACCGAGTGCCTCTGCTCGGTCGACCGATCCATGTTTTCCTTTTTCTTTTTTTCTTTTTCTGCTTCTTCGATCCTCGAGGATGAGCCGAGGTCATCTGAGCAAGCATGTGAAACTGCTTTGAAAGAACTCGATTTCTTCACTTTGGATGTTTTGTAAGTTTTATTTAAAGCTTGTTTCTTTATCATGTTCTTAATGTTATTTTGCAATTAGATCGAGAGATTGTTGTCAGTGTGATGTTTAATGTGATGAGAATCATTGTTAGACTAGATCACCATGATGAAGATTAGATTTTTAACCTAAAAATAACAAGAGTTGATTAGGTTGAATTTCTAGGTTGCTAGATTGAGAAATCTTACACCTTGTTATGGAAGCGTTAATCTTTAAGATCGAAAGATAGAAGATTAATAGGCGAATTATCTACGAGAATAGAAATTCATACCTTTGATAGGTGAACCACAACCTTTATTAAATCTTTACTAAACGATCTAGGGTAGAAATTGAGAGTTGCGAGATAGGTGGATCATTGCTTGTTCCTCGTTAACATAAATTGAAATTATCTTTGTGCCTTGTTCTTCGTTGTTTTCTTAGAAGTTTATTTTCTTTTTAGTTTATAGATTAGAGTTATTTTCGTTCGCAATTATCTTTCCTGGCTTTGGACTGACAATCCTCTGTCCAGTTTATTTTATCGTTTTTAGTTTCGTTTTAGTAGTAACAACCTTAGGAAAATTAACGAACTAGATACCCCGATTCCCTGTGACCGACTCCGGTATTAATCACTATACTACGATCCCTACACTTGGGGAATACCGGATTTATAAATTTTATTACTTGTTTGTTTTGTTAGATAAAATCCGTGACAAGTTTTTGGCGCCGTTGCCGGGGAATCGGTACGGTTGTCTAGTTTTATTAGTTTTTCTAAGCTGTTCCGTTTTTCTTGTTTTAATTTCTTTATATTTCTTGTTTTTAGGTAGACTTTAGTTAGGTTATTAGGGTTTTTAATCGCTTAGGTTTTGTAGTATTCTATTAGGTTTCTCCCACTTTATCTCGCTTTTATTTTCCTATCTCTGCTTCTGCTTTTCCGCCCTTTCGCCCCCCGCTTTCCTCTATTTGTTTTTGCTCTCTGCTTTTTTTTTTCTGTCACCAGCACGGGCGTCAAACAATCAAACGCCCGTCCGCTTTAAAATTCTCAACTCTGTATCGTTTTACCAAGTCGATTTAACGTCCATCAAATTTGGGCGCCCGTCCCGTTTCTTCACCTTCCCGACGAGCGCTCGATTTCCAAACGCCCGCCTCATCTCCTCTGTTCGATGTCTTTTCGTAGGTAGGGTTTTTGTTTCTATCTTTTCTAGTTTCCACATTAATTCGGGGACATCTGAGGTTGAATTATCTGACCCCACGTTTTTAACGATCAAATTTTTGGATAAAAGGGATCGTTTTAGCACTCTTTAGTATTTTGGCCATAACTTTCGGCTCGAGTGTCGGATTGGCGCGCAGGACCCCAATTCGGAAAGCTCGTTCCGACGCCGACGACGTGGCGTGACGCCGGAGGCCGTCCGACACCGCTTTGAGGTCAAAATCCACTGTTTTCCTTCCATTTTGGGCTCGTAAGATTTCAACACGCTTTTAGTGTTTCTGTTTTCTGCTTTAAATTTTTCGTAGTTTAGGTTTCGCTTTTGTTTCATACAATCTTCCATCTAGGATTGAGGACATGGATGAGCAAAGTAAGATCGCCATGTCAAAACAAAGAGATGGCATCTCTTCAAATGTCGCTAATCCTATGAATCCGACTCCGTCTTTTCCACGAACTCTCTCTTACATTGCGTGGAAGATGTTGTCGACCGCCATGCCTGTTGGCGATGTCGATCTCTTCCCCTGCTTTGGATATCAAGTCAATTCTTTCCATAATCAGGGAAATTTCAGTCCAGTCACATGTCAGAATTGTGACAACGTGGGACATACTGCTCGTTTCTGTCCTAATAGTGGACATCACGCTTTCATTGGCCAGAACAATCAAACATTTGATAATCAGTTCTCGCCATAGCAAATTTCAAAATCAGGGTTTCAATCCAAATCAGAATTTTTATCAAAACCCGAACTTCAGTCAGGATCAAGATATCAATTTTTCCGATCAAAATCAAAGTTGGTCTGACCAATCTTTTCCACAACACTTTCAGAACTATCCAGACCCCTCTCAATCTGACGATCTTGAAGCTAATTTGGAGGAGCAAAACAATATTATCCAATTCCTTCTGAGCACAACAAAGAATCTTGAGAGACGAATCGGGGAAATGGCTCAAAACCAAGGCATTGACCTAACTCCCACACTCCCTTATGGTGGAGAAGATGCTTACGACGATGGTGCAAGTCATGAGAATCAATTCCAATATGACCACAACTATGCACCAACATACAATGGTGGGAGTAGTAACTATCCTTGTTCTCCGTTGGGTCAAGATCGAAGCCATGGGCAACAAGGGACGATTGATGAGCTAGAACCTGATGTGGGTCGGCTTAAGTTACAAAGGTTAGAGACTTCCTTCCCTCCCCGCAGGTGTGATGATGAAGGCGGTTGTCCTAGGAAAGATCCGACGTTAGAGATAGTTGAAGATGTTAATCACCCGGCGGAAGTCACATTAGAGGAGCCGTTGAAGCCACAGAGTGTTGAGGTGATTGTGGATAAGAGAATGAAGGATGAAGAGGAGGAAGAACCTGAAGATTTAGACCTTTACCTTCCTCTCCAAAATGTTATGCATCTAGACAAGTGCACTCCTAAAAATCCTTGGTATGCTTCTATCGTAAACTACCTTCATTCCCAATATCTTGATCCGAAATTGTCTTATCAAGAGAAGAAGAAGTTCTTCTCTGATATGAAGTCTTTCGTTTGGGATGAACCTTACCTCTTCAAAATCTGTAAAGATGGTTTGCTAAGGAGGTGTGTTCCTGAATCTAAGCAACGCGATATAATCGAGCAATGCCATAGTGGACCCACAGGTGGTCACTTTGGTCCTTGGAAAACCGTTGCTAAGATCTTCCAATCCGATTTTTATTGGCCCACGATCTTTAAGGATACAGAAGCTTTCTGTAAAGCTTGTGATAGGTGTCAAAGAACCGGTACTCTGACAAGGCGTTTCGACATGCCATTGAAACCCATTCTTGAATGCGAAGTCTTTGATGTATGGGGCATCGATTTTATGGGTCCATTCCCATCTTCTTGTGGTAATAAATACATCTTAGTCTGCGTGAGACTACGTGTCTAAATGGGTAGAGGCTCAAGCCACTCCTCATGATGATCATAAGACGGTCATGAAATTTCTAAAGAAAACATCTTCGTGAGGTTTGGGTGTCCACGTGCCTTGATCGGTGATGAAGGGACGCATTTACGCAACCGACCCTCAGAGAAAGTTCTTGAAAAGTATGGTGTTCGTCAAAAGCGGCACACCATATCATCCGATGACTAGTGGTCGAGGTTGAGCGAAGCAACCAGAGTTTGAAGAAGATCCTGAGAAACAAAGTGAGCGATCATAGAAAGGATTTGAGTCTAAAGTTGGATGATGTACTATGGGCATACAGAATCGCCTATAAGACCCCATGGGTACATCACCCTATCGATGGTTTATGGAAAATCATGCCACTTGCCAATCGAATTAGAGCATAGAGCGTATTGGGCCATTAAATTCTTAAACTTCGATACCCAATCTTGTGGAAAACATCGATTGCAAATAGATTGCATGAGTTAGATGAGTTTAGACTCCAAGCCTACGAGAGTGCCAGGATCGATGGGGCGAATGAAACTCCTTCATGATGAAAAGATCAAGCGGCGAGAATTTCAAGTCGGGGAGCAAGTTTTATCAGATAATTCCAGGTTGCATCTGTTCCTGGAAAGTTAAGGACACGTTAGTCCGGCCCTTTGAGATTCTACAAATTATTCCTGGAGGCGTTTTAGAGTTAAGAGGTCATGGTGACCAGCCGTTCAGAGTGAATGGTCAAAGGTGCAAGCATTATATTGGTCAACCCAAAGAGAAACCTTTGATTGTTCATTTCCTCGACATCCTCGGGTGTGGTACTCCAGAAGTCAATGAGTTTGACGAGTTTTCACCCGATTTGTTTTCTGAGGGTGACGGCGATGTCCAAAGAGAGGTTTCGGCCGGTAGTTGGGATATGGAAGAGTTTGCAAGGGAGCGAAGGTTAAAGAGAAGAAGAAGAAGAAGAAGAAGTCCACAATGGGAAAATTAAACGTGCTTGGAAAGCTATCAAAGATTTGACCCCATGTGTGAGATGTCTTTGTTCTGCACCACACCACCGATCGAGAGCTTACACGATGTAGTGGGCCGGAAGAAAGGTTAAGTGGCCCGATCCAGTGAGTTTCAATGTGTCTAGCCAAAGACACTAAAGAAAGGCGCTTGTTGGGAGGCAACCCAATATTAAGAAAAGTTTTTGCTATTATTATTATTATTATTATTTTATTTTATTGTTTTTGTTTTTTCGAATAAATACGGAAGATAGTTCTCTTCTCGTTGCATTAGATAGTTTTCGTTTCGTTGTATTAGGGTTGTTTTGTTTTGTCTTGTGTCGTCGTGGGTTTTGGTGTCGGTTTTTGTGATCAGGTAACTTGCATGAGCTGAATTTGAAAAAATCCATATGACCTTCCTCCTGCCGACATTATATCTGTGCACTACATTTCACATAGGTTTGGTTTTTATCAGTTCTTGCACTGCTTATGCTTTCGAGATAATACCCTACCTTACTCCAATCATAAGGCAGCTCTTCCTAACTGTCGTGAGCTCTTAGTCATCATAGTGGAATAGGACATACGTGGTACACCCTACCTCACCCAAATCATCGACTAGCTTTCGACACACCCATACTATTCAACTATTAACTCAACTTTTTCTTAACAACATTAGTTACGTGTTACTTATCACATTCAAACTTCTAGATATTCACAGTATATCATACTACGGAACTAAATACAAACTATCATAAATCTCACGATATATACGTAGCACTAAGCACATGACTTATAAGATAATCAAAAACTACTAATCCAAAACGGGGTATAACTTTATAAATTAGCTCATCATTCACTATGGCACGTGGAAAATAAATCCTGGTGAAACAACTAACTCACTAAAAATATGGTATACAGCATCATGACTATAACAAACCGAACAAAAACGTGTATTGCCTACTCGGGACAAAACAAAAACAAAAGTGTCGAAATTTTTTGAAAAATTGGAGATTTAAAAGCGTCCAGAGGAGATTTAAAAGGCTAAAGTTGGAATCATCTCTATTTTTTTTATCTTTACTAGGGTTAGGTTTTATTTGTTTTAGGAAAAAGAGATAATCCTAAAACCCTAAGTCGGTTTAAGCACTTATATAAGACGGGCATGCAGCAGAACGATCAAGAACTTAACCTAGAGATCAGAAATGACCGAAAAACCGAGAAGAAGTACACTCGGTCGACCTAGTGCCTCTGCTCGGTCGACCGATCCATATTTTCCTTTTTTATTTTATTTTTCTGTTCTTCGATCCTGAGGATGAGCCGAGGTCATCTCTGAGCAAGCATGTGAAACTGCTTTCAAAGAACTCGATTTCTTCACTTTGGATGTTTTGTAAGTTTTATTTAAAGCTTGTTTCTTTATCATGTTCTTAATGTTATTTTGCAATTAGATCGATAGATTGTTGCTGTGTGTGATGTTTAATGTGATGAGAATCATTGTTAGACTAGATCACCATGATGAAGATTAGATTTTTAACCTAAAAATAACGAGAGTTGATTAGGTTGAATTTCTAGGTTGCTAGATTGAGAAATCTTACACCTTGTTATGGAAGCGTTAATCTTTAAGATCGAAAGATAGAAGATTAATAGGCGAATTATCTACGAGAATAGAAATTCATACCTTTGATAGGTGAACCACAACCTTTATTAAATCTTTACTAAACGATCTAGGGTAGAAATTGAGAGTTGCGAGATAGGTGGATCATTGCTTGTTCCTCGTTAACATAAATTGAAATTATCTTTGTGCCTTGTTCTTCGTTGTTTTCTTAGAAGTTTATTTTCTTTTTAGTTTACAGATTAGAGTTATTTTCGTTCGCAATTATCTTTCCTGGCTTTGGACTGACAATCCTCTGTCCAGTTTATTTTATCGTTTTTAGTTTCGTTTTAGTAGTAACAACCTTAGGAAAATTAACGAACTAGATACCCCGATTCCCTGTGACCGACTCCGGTATTAATCACTATACTACGATCCCTACACTTGGGGAATACCGGATTTATAAATTTTATTACTTGTTTGTTTTGTTTGATAAAATCCGTGACATTACCCTTGATACAGAAAGACACATGTCCTCTACATTCACGGAAGTCAACAACTCGCTTCGGGTAAAAGAAAGAGGTCGCTCGTTCCCACGTACGACAGCTGACTTCTCCACGTGTTTGTTTATAGAGCCGATGCGGCTTTTGATTTGGTTGTTGCTAGGAGAAGTCTCGGTGATCATTTGAATCTTTCTATCGTATTGACGGGCTTGCTGATTTTTTCTGTCCGGCCTCCCAGCATCTCTCTTGTAGTGATCGTGGTTGCCGCGAGCTAGCAAGTTTTTGATCGCTCGCTTGAATTGCATGCATTCATCTGTGGTATAACCTTTGTCCCTGTGGTACCCGTAATATTTGGTAGTGTCGCGGCGTGCATCCGGAACCAGGCTCAGGGATCTCATCCCTCACTTCATTAAGCATCTGAGTGTATGAGATTCTGAGAGGTGTGAAGTGCTCTTCCTTAAATCTCTCGGACTTTTTAACATCCCGATCATGATTCCTTCGACTATCCCTGGGCGGACTACGCTCAGCCCTTTGTTTGCCCTTATTGGATGTCGACGAACCCTCATTACCCGCCGTTGCGATGTATTTCTGTGTAGAACTTAACATTTCTTAGAGGTTAGACGGGGGTCTCAAGGCGAAATATGACTTCAGATAACCGGGATTCAGCCCCGTTTTAAAACTGCTTATTACTACGTTGTCCGCTAACCCTCTTGTTAGCTCATACACCTTGTTAAACTGCTCATAGTAGTTGCGGGTACCCTCATTTTCACCCTGCCGGACCTCGTGAAGGACGATGTGTGTCTTCTTAGGCCCGCCCACTGACTTAAACTCAGCTATAAACTTGTTTATCAAATCATCCCAAGATAAGATCGAACCCGGAGGGAGACAGCGGACCTATGACGCCACTATGTCCTGCATCGACCCCATAAAATTTATGCACCACGCCTCACTACTAGGCGTACACAGACTGATCCTATTCTGGAAGGCTGAAAGCCAATCCAAATGGTCAGTAGCTCCATGATAATTAGTGAAATTCGGGTAGTGTGTGCCTGTTCTTGGAGCCACTTTTAAAATGTTTGGATGAAGGACGCTTGTTCCCCAAGTAGGATTGATCTCCTTTCCAGTCCTACCCTTTTATAGCTCATCTATCGGCTTTCTCATTATACCCATCTCATCCTTATTTTTAGGGATAGTGGGGAGTTGATTATAACTTTCCTCAACCTGTGACTCCCCTTGTGCTTCCACGTGGGTACGGACCTGTTGAGGGTTCTTACGGCGTCCTGGGGCTTCACCGCACTCGTCGACCACAGGCCCTAGACGGACTAAAGCTGATTTTCTTCCCACCTTTTGTTGAGAAGTGGCATGACTGCTCCCCTCCCTCTCTGACCTCTGAGGTTGAGTTGTTTTCTACGGGTTCAGAGTGGGTTGTACCTCCATCGGTGCTGGTATTGGGGAGGTAAACTTGCGGATAGGTTGAGGAAGCAGACCTTCCGCGATGAGTAGCATGTTACCCACAGGCATTTCCTCTACGTATTCCATATGCGCTTGAAGAGCTATCGTGTAAGGGCTTTATTGTAAGGGCATTCCCCCTGTTGAGAATGCTTCCTGCTCGCCATTCGGATGAGAGGCCCGGCAATACCATTCCCGCGGCTCTTTCTAATCGCCGCTTCATTTATCCCACGGATTCGGGTCCTTTCCCTTATATAAGCCCGCATATTGGGCATGATATCCTGTCCGGCATCAGGCCCGGCAGACAGAATTCTCCTGCTTGTTTCTCCACGCGACGTGTTGGCTCCATGTGGAGGTCCCTGGTTGCCCGCCTTAGTCGGTGTAGCAGGTATCAAGTTTTTCCCACCCGTCATGTTGACTAAGATTTTTTACAGATATTTTTCTTGATATTTGTTGGTATAATATCGTCCAAATCCTCAAACTGATACTTTTCTCAGGTGATTTTAAAAATCAAACACTTATTGTATTACTTGGAGATCTGAAAATGACCAAGAGTACAATCACCAACCTGAGTATTTAAAGGGACTCGTGTGCGAGTTATGAAGACGCTCCTTCGAATTGAGGCTGTTTGAACAGAAATCGGTGCTCCTTACTCTCAATTTGTTCCTAAGTGGATGAAAACGATGACTTCTGGGTTAGATTATCCCAGGAGATCAAAGCTTTGTTGATTTTGAAGCTAAAATCGGAGGAGAGACCTCGCCGGCGACACCGTGAGACTGAATTTGCAGTGGAGCTAACTCTCCAAAGATGCTGAATGATAGTGATTTCCTAGTAACGGAGCCAACTGATATTGCGGTGAATACCAGATTTGCGGTAACATGTTTATATCGAGGATATGTAGCTGTATATGTATGATTTCTCCGGAGAGATGGTGGTGGATATCAAGAACAAGGCTGCCGGACTAATGCTTATGAGAGAAAACATGAGTGAGTCGACAAATTGACAGAGTAGCTCTGTGTATATTAGTTCTTGGATGCTTTCTATTACATTGTGATCCTATATATTACTAGAGATTAATATATATATATATATATATATATATATATATATATATATATATATAGAGCAAATTTACTGATCAGGATTCTAATTCAGTCCAGTTTTCAATCTCTACCATTGAAAAAATATATAAATAATTACGTACGTTGGATCGTTTTTTTAGCACACCATAACTAATACGTACTTGAACACACCAAATCTATTTCTTTTAACCTGTTAAACGTACTTAATCACACCAAATCCAATTTTTAAGCTGTAAAACATGTAAGATATTCATGAATTTTACGTTAAAAAAAACGCCAGAATTCGATAAGCAATTTATGAATCTTTCCTTTAAAAAAATTCGAAATGCAGGATTCGGTGATAAAATTGAAACAAAAACGTCTTTTAAAAGAATATTGTTCCGGAAAAAAAACGCAAACACGTCAAACAATTGGAATCGAGACTTCGCTGATTAATCATCATGTCTACGTATTTACTCGATGTAAAAGAGATCAAAACTTTGTTATGTAGTTCATCTTCTTCAAACATTACAGTTCATCATTTTCAGTATTATGGTTGATCATCAATTCACAGGAGCATAGGATGTTAAAAAGGATTGCATAGATTAATGGATAACACCTCCGGTTTACAACAGTTTGACATAAGCAATCCAAGGATGTTAAAAAAAATTAATAATAATAATTGAGGGTCGTTATCCATGGAAACTTCATTCCTGCAAATTTTGTTTTCATTTTTTAACCTAAAAATGAAATGTTAAGAAACTAATTGTTAGTATTCTCGTCATGTACTATCAAAAGAGAAAACAAATACAAAGCAATTCCAAAAATGAGCAGTTTTCATTGACACTACATCTCGGCGTTTCGAATCAGGTTTGCTTCCTAAAAAAATTGGATCTTCTGATGCAGTAGATGGAGTTCAAAAGATGTAAAATAAATCATTTATCTTCAATATTATTACTATTTTTGTTAAAAAAAACCTCACTTTTTTATATATATTTTTGGTTTGAAGGAATGGAGGAGGAGATGGGGGTGAGGAAGAAGTCGGTAAACAAAGGTTAATGTTATTTTTTTTTTGTTTTTTTGGTTTTTTTTTTTTGGGATTTTGTCGATGTTAAAAGGTTAAAATGTTTTTTTATGGTACACAATAACTAACCATGTATTATATCAATCCAATGGTCTCAATTATTTTAATATTGATCCAACGATAAACTGAACGATCCAGTTTTTTATACTGACTGACCAGTAGTATTTCTTATATATATATATATATATATATATATATATATATATATATATATCTTAGGGTTTGTAATTATTATTGTATCTACCTTTTAAACCCCCTAAACTTAGCCTATATAAACAATGTCTATCATTCATTCCTAAGTGTGAATAAAGTTATTTTATTTTATAACTTTGTCATGGTAGCAGAGCTCAAAAAGATCCAGATTTTGTTTAACGGTGCCGCCACCTACACGGCCTAAACCCTAAATTTCTCATTCCCCTCACCGGCATTAATGGCCGACATCCAGCAGTCTTCTTCTCCGATCAGCTCCATAACAGCCTCAACAGCCACCTTGGCATCTCATCGGCCATATGAGCAGTACTCGGCATCTCCGCCTCAATGCTCAACCACCTTGCCATGACTCTCAGACCACTCAGCATCTCCGCCGCATTTGCACAGTCCGAGCAGCTCCTCTGGACAGAGCTCTTCCGGTCACTTCTCCTCCGACAGGCGGCCTCTCACTATCGCAGACTTCCCCCTCTCTGCCAGAATTATCAAGACAAAGCCTGCCGCACTTCACCTTCTGCTCCGGCGAGTGTGCACCATGCGTACAGGTTGTCCTCCCAGCTGCAACAAAATAGCTCCTCCTCTCACCAATTTAGGAGCAACGCTGCTCCTCATCGCAGCACAACAGAGCAGACAGTCAATCATGTCCAATTTTGAACGCAGCAGCAGCGATATACAAATTTTAATTTTAATAAAACACGCATTAATCATGCATGGTAAACGCTCCCGTCCTCGACGCCCTTATCTCGGTACATGTCAATTATGTTATGTGCCTGGACACTCGCTCAGATTTGCACACTATTTCATGTTCAATTGGTTAGCCAAAGCTCGGCTCGTTCGGATAGACCACAGGCTCACTTAGCTGCCCCACTTGATTTTTATTCCAAGTTCCTAAAGTATAATCTCAGGGAATCGCTAGGAATTGTCCCTTTTTTTTGGCTAGGGATCGATCCACTGCGAAGGAATCAGAACAAAGATTATACAACCTTGAAAAAAATACCATTCTTCTATTTCCTTTTATTTTATTTTATTTTTACCGAGAATGCGTAAATATAATTTTTTTTTTTGAGGGTATAAATATAATCTGAGAGGGTGGGACTTTTTATGAATTTACCAAGTTTGTTTGATACACTATGTTTCGAAATGCATAATAAGAAAAAAGGAAAATGATATTTGACTAGATGGGCTTTTCAAATTTTAATCTACTGGGCTGGGATATTTGGTCATATACTATCTACTAAAAAAAATATTGGGGTGGGCTTAGCCCCCCTAAGCCCAAAGCACAGCTATGTCTTTGCTTTGCTTCTTGCAGAATTTCTATAGGCTGGATTGTTTGGATGTGATTAGCATTTGTAGTTGTCTTTTGTCGCCAATGTAATGAGCCTAAGGTTTTTTCGATCAATTTTTGTTTCTTTCAGAAACACAATTGTTTAGCTTTGTATGTATTACTTCTCTTGGTTTCATTGAATTTGGAATTTGCAGTGTCTAATGAATGGATAGTGGAGGTTTAAATTTTTAGTTTTTATTTTTAATTTATCAATAAACCCTGTTAAAATGTTGAATATGTAAAGGAGAAGGGGCTGATCGATATGTCTTTGAAGGGGTGATGATGATGGTTTTGTAGATGATGAAGATGAAGATAGTGGGACTCTTCTTTTCTGAATTTTGTATTTGAGAAGATTTGTTTAGGTAATCTTTTGATGGTGCAGAAGATTCATGGATTACTTGTGTGATTAAGTAGAATTATTTGAGGCATAGTATATGAAAAAGGTTATAGATCCGAATTGTGAAGCTAAAGGATTTTTATATGTCACACATGTTTGATGTTGTCAAACAATCTAATCACTTAACAAATTCAGTTACTTATTATATTCAGATATTAGATTTCAGACTTCAGATTTCAGATTTAACTAACGGCCCCTAAGTTGACTTTCTTGAGAGCAATTATCAAATGCGGCAAGACACGGTGTTTCTCCAAAACGAGGAGTAATGGTTAATGAAAATGATTTGCTTACAGTAATTTGAAAACTAAAATATTACATAAAAATTATATGATGATTAGAATATGTTTATGAGTTAGAATTATTTAAAAAAATTATGGGGAGAAAAAATTGTGACTTTTCTATGAAAAAATTGATGTTTACCTGTTATCATTATATTGATAAATCATTATAGAAGAAGTTTAATGTGATTTATCCTTATCTTGATACATTTCACCATCATTCTCTATGGTTTGTACACGTCCTTCAAAATAGAAAATTGAGTTAACAACGAATGGACACAAAATCACCTTTTTTGAAGGGGTTCATAAACATTTTGCTTGTACTGATACATCGTGACGACATTGCATTTGATTAACCTAATCGGAAATTTACATACAAATAAATATAATTAAACGAATCTTTATAATCACAATATAAGATTGAATTATTCTGAAAAAGATAAGTTATTGGAGATGTAAATAATTTACAAATTCATAAACAATAAACTTGACACCAATTCTTAAGTTTGACTCGGCAAAGAGTCCTACTTACAAGGCACACAAAAGCCAGAAAAAAGCTAGTTAGAAGACTTGAGGACAACATAATTTAAGGAGATATTATTATAGAAATGTATGTGTTATAATATCCCTAGATCCCCTTGCACTACATTACCATGATACATTGTAAAAATAAGCATTTGGCTTATCTGTCATTGTTTTATTTTTAGATTTTATATGATGTAGGAAGCCAACAACTGATTTTAGATCCTTTAAAAAAAATAAAAGTAGAAATTAAAAGAGTTAAATTAATCGAGTATCTGAATATTGTACGTGGAACGTTGATGTCTAATTCTGCTTGTGGAGAATGATTAATCTTGACAAAAAATATGAAAAACTTAATGACATGGATATCGGTTTTTGACATTGATATTGTTATAAGATACATATCCACTTATTTAAGGACGATTATAAAAATATTAGATATGCACTTAATAAATTAATAGTATTTAAATCACTTAAAAGTTGATGTCAAATAAATTTATAAAGGCACACTGATTAAATTATATTTGAGATTTTTCTTATTAACTGTGCTATAAAACATACCTTTCCGAATGATCGGGGTACGAAACATGGATGGAACGAAGAAAAGCGTATGTAGACAATATCATTTAATATGGAAATTAAGTAGGCCAACTATTTATCCAAGCTACCAATGAAGCTATAAATATGGGAACACGGAAGAGATTTCTCATCCATCCAAACTTTGAAAAAGACCAAGAAAAAGTCAGTAGAGAAAAGTATTTGATCGTAAGATAGAAAATCAGAAAAAATGAAGAAGTTCATATAGCGTATAACCATTGCTTTGGTACTCATCCTAGCTCTTCTCAACATTTCCCAAGGTAATTAAAAAGAAAATCCTCGATCAAGTATCTAGGATCAAACATGAACAAATATTATTGAGAGTTTGATTTTTGATATTTTTTCTGCGGACAATAATTCTTCTGTTTTAGAATCTAAAAATAGTGTGTATGTATGTGTATATAATTTTGTTTCTTGGATGACTAAAACTCAATTTGGTGGTCTTTGTTTGCAGGTTAGCAGCCTAAGTACTGCGCTACAAGCTTAACCAGAAATGCTAAGTGCGAGGACAAGAGCACGTTATATTGTTTTGGCATAGCTTTAGGAAATTATGGAGCAAGCGCAATGCATAAAAACTTCATATGTACGGATAATGGACCAAACAGCAGCATTTGCAATGTCTTCATTGTTTGTAGTTCACCAAAGTTGTTCAAAATAGCCATAGCTAATACTTTATGACACAGTCCTAAAAATTGTGTGTAGCTCACTAGTTTTTGAGCCTCTCTTTCCAAACTCATAGCACATCATCAAGAATTAAGTTCTTTTTATTGATATGAGTTTAAACATTTTTTATTTCTCGTATCTTTTTTGAGTTTGTTATTACATCTGACCCAAAAAATATTGCATTACTGAAAGCTTTTTTTCCTAAACAAATTAATATCAAAAATAGAAATAAGGGTTTCGTACGTTTAAATTAAATTAAATAAAATTCATCGTACATTTTTTTTACCATTCCGACATATTAGAGACTTCTAAAAATAAAAAATTGAAACATGTCATACCTGGCTTTGTACTTGTGAAATAATTAATTCCATAAATATAACAACATTGTTTTCAAGGTATATTGAATGAATTACACCTTAAATTTGACATGCATTCAAGCCTCAATTTATACGCAAACAATAATAAAGGATATTGTAAAATAATTTTTTTGTAATGTAATTTGTAAATTAAGATATGATTGTGCTGGTGAGATACTAGTGGAAAAATGAGTTAGAAAGATAAACATCAGGTAAATTAAGATAGATCTTATCCTGTGGTTTAAAAAATGTAAATATATGTGGCCTATGTCAATGGAATAAATCAAAGCTTTTCCACATTTCGATTTCTTCTTATTTTTTCATGGTATGAGAACTCCAGGATTCTTTTTCGGTTTCAAACATTTGCTCTGCTTTCATCGGTTTTTTTTTTACTCTTTCTTGGTATTTTTAACCATTGCATTTCAAGGACCCAAATATCTCTTATAGACGTGTTGCACAATATCCAAACATAGATAAATACACATGTCTTTTGAGTCATATGATGTGATGTGTTCTGAAACTCCTTCGCCGAGAATTTCAAGTAGAATCAAGTCTTTTGAGTCATATTTTTATCTTTAATGCCAAGAAAGCCTTGCATATACTATATAACTGCTTAATTTTACGATTATTTTGTCATTCTGACATCATCTTGTCATTTTAAATCGAGAATCCCAACACATGATGAAGTTCCACTATGGTCTTTGTGTTAGAAATTAGTCGTTGTATGTCAATGGCAATTCATGAAAACAAGTAGCATCGAGAATTAGTAAGGCTTGAGGTCATAAATGTTCACAATTCAAACCAATTTGCTGGTTTAGTGTTTTAGTAGTCTTCCTTTTTCCAGAGGGTAATCTTGTAAAATAATAGTTCAAATTCCAATGTCGATTGAATAATTGGTTAATGTTGTAAAAATACATTTAATAAAATTTGTAGTAATAACTGATTAAGTAATAATTTAACGTTACAATATTTTTATAAAACATAATTTAATCGAATGGATATTTTTCATTTCCACGGTCATACTTGCTAATCATCACAAGTATGAAAATCAAAACATCGTGGTATATAGACTAAGTTGACTTCCTTGAGAGCCGTTGTCTAATGCGTCAAGACACAATGTTTCGCCAAGATGAGGAGTAATTGTTAATGAAAGTGATTTGCTTACAAAAAGTTGAAAAATTAAATTGTACATCAAAATTATTTGACGATTAGAATATGATTTATGATTTAGAAAGAGTGAAAAAAAATTATGGGGTAAACAAATTCTTATGAGTTTTATATGCTTTTTTGTAAAAAAAATTATGTTTGCCTATGATCATTATATTAAAAAATCATTATGCCCCCGGCCTATGTGTTCCTCTCAACCGCATGATTCAGAGAAGCGAGAACCTGATTCATTAAACAGTGCATGTAATATTAATTTTGTTGTTTTTTTAAGTAGCTACCACTGTAAGCTGATGAGAAGGTCAGCTCCTATTTTGTTTTTGTATGTTCTCTTTGTTTGCCTTTGGGACCAAAGTCAATAAAGTGATCTATTCTTTAAAAAAAAAAAAAATTAAGAATCATTATAGAATCTTATGTTTCCGGAAGTTTGATGTGATTTATTTATAGCATGATACATTTCACCAGCATTCTCTATGGTTTTTACATGTCATTCAAAATAGGAAATTGAGTCAATAATGAATGGAAACAAAGTCATCATTATTTGGAAGTGGTTCATAAACATTTTGTTTGTACTGATACATTGTACCGACATTGTACTCGATCCCTCAAAGCCAGAGTATGTAGGAAGCTCTCAGATAATGTTCAACCCTTCAACAAGTTCATTAACTTGTGTTCATCATTTTACGCTTTTACCTCATATTTCGCTCTTCATACACTAAATCGTACGTTATGACATGGTATGTTCTGAAACTCCTTCACCGAGAATTTCAAGTTGCATCAAGACTTTTGAGTCATATTTTTATGGTTAATGCCAAGAAAGCCCCTCATATACTATACATTTGCTTAATTTCACCAATATTTTTTTTCATCCTGACATCATTTTCTCATTTAATTAGAGAAGCCCGACACATCATGATGTTCCGCTACGGTCTTTGTGTTAGAAAAAAATGGTCGTTGTAAGTCAATGACAATTCATCAATTATAAGTAGCATCAAGAATTAGTAAATTTCGAGTTTATAAACGTTCACAATTCCAACTAATTTGTTGGATCAATGTTTTACGGACTTCCTTTTTCCAGAGGGTAATCTCGTAAAATAGTAGTTCAAATACGTATTCGATTGAATAATTGGTTAATGTTGTAAAAATATATTAAATATACTTTATAAAAATAATGGATTAAATAATGATTTAACATTATAATCCTTATATAAAACATAATTTGATCGAATGCATATTTTTTATTTCCACGTTCATACTCGCTAATCATCACAAGTATGAAAATCAAAACATGGTGGTAAATAGACTAAGTTGACTTTCTTGAGAGCCGTTATCTAATGCGGTAAGGCGCCAAGTTTCTCCAAAACGAGGAGTAATTGTTAATGAAAGTGATTAGCTTACAATAATTTGAAATCTAAAATTTTACGAAAACATTATTTGACGACTAGAACATGATTAATGATTGTTGGTCCCTTGGAAAGCTAACACAAGTTTAGAGGGGGGTGAATAAACTTGTCACCAAAATGGCTCCCAAAAAACGAATCTTATACCAATTCAGTTCAACTTAAACTTACGCGAGTTAAGCTTACATAGTGAGTATAAGTCAAAACTGACTTATCCTTAACTGAGTTAACTGGCAGCGGATTAAATTAAGCCATTGTAAAATATGAATTATCAGTTAATATGCTGACTCAGTTTCTGATGTTTGCTGAGTATGTGAACTAGATGAATATAACTATAAAGCAGTAAGTAAATGAATAAGGTAAATAAAAAAGAATTATAGAGGTTCCAGGTGGTGTAATCCTGTCATTCCTCTCTTCCCCTGTGATGCCGAGGCCAAATTCACTATGTTCTTGAGGTTTACAGTTACAAGACACAAAGTAAATTCTAAACACTTGATTGTCCTTCACTAATCCCTAGCTTCACAATCTTCCAGCTTTAGTCTTCAACGGGTAGGATTGCTGTTTGAACTAAGCTTGCTACACTGATACTTGGGTTGAATTGCCTCTTCACCAGCTCATCACAAACACACATTCTTCACATTCGCAACTCAATTGTCCTTCACACCTTCTTGGTGTTTCACGATTAATAAGACCTTTAATAAAATCAAAGTTGAGACTTGAATCAATAATTATGATTCAATTTGTGATTTGAGCTTTCTCTTCTAGATATATAAGTTATGCACAGCTCTATTTTCTTCAAATGATTGATCTTGATGTTTCTTTGAATTTGTTGGAAATAAAATTTATGTTTTGATGATAATTCATCTAACTTGTTCAAAGTATTATCTTAACCCTATTGATGAAGTGCTGAAGCCAGCTGTTATAGTGAAAAACTAAAAGATGTCTAGAACTGAATGTATAAGTCTTACTAGAGTCTGATAATTGTATAGGTTACATCAGACAAGCACTGTAATAATTAGCGTGTTGTAAAACCGAAAAGTTGGAAATCATTTAAAAATCGAAACTACCAATACAAGCAAAGCGACTCGAGCACACCTACATGAAACCAAGAAGAAGGTAAGTTCACCGGAGAGTTCTGATCGGTTGGCTTATCTAGAAGATTGAAGAACCGAGGTCACAGCACTCGCTTATTGAAGAATGAAGAACGAGGTTCAAACTCGCTTATGAAGATTACAAGTCGAGATCAGTAAGTTGGACTTGAGTGCAAGATTGTGGTGACTGAATCGACTTTATGGATCTTGTATGAAGACTAAGAATCATAAGGACAATGAATTCTTAGTTGATAATGAGTCATGGTGTACTCGATTAAGTCAATAATGATCGATGAAAACCGGAGCAATCGATATTTGAAGAAGAGTAAAATTTCGATTAATGCTCCAAGTCGCTTAAAAAAGCGACAAGTGAAAACTTCGTGATAAAACGATAAGAAACTCGGTTTTATAAGTTAGTCATCCAACAACCGAAAGTACAAAGTGGAACGTTGAAAAGGAAACAATTTCATTGGATGAGTTCATGACAACTGCAGAAACGGTCGAAAAATATATCCGTTGCAGAAAGAGACACTGATACAATTCGAATGTAAGCCAGATGAACTTTGGACCTTATACTATAAATAGAGGACTTTGCACCCAAGAACAGAGAGAGATTTACAAGATTTAACGAGCAATTTTATGCATTAATCATCTTATTCGAATTGCTATCATCTCTGAACTTTAACAAAGATCATAACTAGTATTTCTTCAAGTGTTCAAGCTACAAAGAATCTATCAAGGATCCAACACTTTGAAGAACCACAAACAAGAATCAATTTATTTGATTCTCACCCAACTTTGATTTCACATCAAAGGTTTTAGATCGTGAAGCAAACCAGGAAGGTTTCGCCAAGGGCAATTGTGACAAGCGAAATGGGTAGATCTGTGTTTATGGTAGGTAGGCGGTGAAGAGGCATACGTGTACCCTCCAAGGACCAGTTGTTCAAGCATTTGGAGAGCGACCATTCTACCTGCTCTACAATTGTTTAGATAGTGACGCTAGGGATTAGCCAAGGACTATTGTTTAGGACTTTTTGTAACAAAGCACCTCAAGAAGTTCTAGTGGAATTTTCCTCCGCACTACGCGGGAAGAGAGGATTGACAGGATTACACCACCCTGGAACCTCTATAATTTCGCCTTATTTACTTTACGCGTTTACTTACTTACTCAAAGATTTATTTATAGCATTGTGATACTTGATTGTTATACCTTACAATCGTCACAACCGATATTCACGAGTAATTCGATTCACAACACACGATTTTCATAACGAATAACAAGATCAAGAAAAAGGCTAAAATCATATCCATTGCCGGTTGACTCGATTTCGACTTAAGTCGGTTTGACTTAATCTCGACTTTGTCACTTAACTCCACACAAGTTTTAATTGAATTTTTAAGTTGTTTAAAATCCATTTTTAGGGACAAGTTTATTCACCCCCATACAAACTTGTGTTAGCCTTCCAAGGACCAACAATTGGTATCGGAGCGGTGTTTCTTTGACAAGATATCATTTGCTCTATATCTCCTCTAGTTGTTCTCGCTTGAAAGCTCGCTTTAAATTAAATTTCCCACTCACTCACAATGGATAACAATCAATATGCAAGACAAATGCTTATGTGCAACATGGGCCAGATTTGACGAATACAAACGTCGTATGCGAGCATTCCTGGCGGCTACTCATGATGAAATGATGGATGTACTCACCGATGGACCAATTAAGATCACTCATATGCAAATCTGTTGGTGGAGAACAAGTTCGAGTTGCTAAACCCAAATTGGAATGGACCGTTGATGATCGCAAGCGAAATAATCTCAACAATGTGGCCATGGACTTTATCCTCGAACACTTGATAGCAACATGTACTTGAAAGTGAAAGAATGCACAACTGCCAAGAAATGTGGGACAAACTCCGCTTAGTTTGTGAAGGAACAGACTCAATCAAGGAAAATAAAATTTACATTTGCAAAGCAAAAATTTGAGAATTTCAAAATGAAATCTGGAGAAACCATTGATCAAATGGAGACAAGATTCATCTTATCATGGATGAACTAGATCTACTCAAGATTGAATACTCAAAGAAAGTTATCAACACAAGAATCTTAAAGGCTTTACCAATGTGTTTGGAAGATGAAGGTCATCATATGGAAGAATCCAGGAGGTTTGGATGTAGAAGATTCATTCAAAATCTTTTGATTTGAAAGCTTATGAATTCAAGTGAAGATTTCACAAGCACAAATTTGCAATAATCAAGGCTCTGGAAGAACCCAAAACGACACACTTGCAAAGCAGTTAAATGAATGACATTCAAGAAAACTCATCTAGCAATCTTCATGAATTGGATGAGATGGAAGAACAAATGGCTCACGATGATGAACAGACCGAAGGATGAAGAGTGGACATCCAGTCACTCAAAAATTTATCAAAAGAACTCTGAGAAAGAAAAGATGATGAATACCTCTGTTTCAACCGCAAGAAACCTGGACATTATAAAGTGAGTGTCCGAATCGATCAAGAAGACCCCACCAAGAAGAGTTGGTAGAAGAGCACTCCTTGCTTTGGAGATGAATCGAGACTATGAAGTCGGTGCTTGAAAGACTATCGATGACACAACTTTAATGGCACATATGGAAGATCAAAATGAGGTATGTGAATCTAATTCTAAATACTCCTCGACTTAGATTTCCATGATAAATGCATGTTCTCGATTCGACTCTCAATCCAAAAAATCTAGAATTAGAGGAAACGCTTGACGAGTTGATGAATCACCTAGTAACTATTCAAGTGGTTATGAATCAATCAAAGCCGAAAGAAAAGTCTAATTCGAAGTTGAAAGATTGAAGTCCAAACTAAAAATATTGAAACCCGACTAAAATTGATAAAGAAAAGATTCAACATCGATCGTTGCATCGCTGACAGAACAAGCTGAATCATTTGCTCAATCAAGTTCGATTCTTCGGATTCAAATCGGAAAACCATATGGAGACAAAGCGGTTTAGGATTTGATACACAAAGATCTTCAAAGAATGGAACTAGCAACAACTCCGTGGACTAGTACCAAAATCGGTATTAAGTTTGTAAATGAGCAATTTCCACAAACTAAGAAAATTGTTTGAACCAAGAAAGCCATATCACAAAGGACAAATCGGTTTCTAAGAAGACAAATCAGTATCTACCAACAAAAGTAAGTCAAATGGTAGATCGATTTGCATTTAATGGAAACCGAAAAGGCAAATCAATTACCGATCCACAAAACCAATGAAGTCGGGAACCGAAAAATTACAATCAAAGTAAATCCAAGAATGTTAGTCATTCAAGGATTCACACATTTAGGGGAAAGGAAGACTATACCCCACCGACGATGATTGGAATTTTACCGATTTGGTTAATAAAACGTAATAACAATCATTCCAGATGAGAGAACTTATCACAAGTCTCGGTCAAAACTCAATGAGAGGACTAATCTCGCCTCTCGGCGCAAGTCACGATACAAAGGTCACTTCGGACCTCGATGAAGGAATGATAGTTATCATTCAAGCTTTAACAACAAAATGCATGGTGGAAATAAATTTCACCAAAAGATTCGAGAGATCATATAAATAAGATACAACCCAAACACGACATTATGGGAGTGTAGCTTATATATATGAAAACAGTGCAACAATATCCGAAGGATACCCAAGGGATATATTCCCAGTGTTGTACTGACAACTGACCCTCATGGACCCAAACTGAATTGGGTACCTAAAACCTTTTAATTTTTGTTGCAGGATATTTGGTACTTTGACAGTGGTTGCTCTAGACACATGACAAAGAGCAAGGATTGTCTTAGTAATTTTACTGCAAAAGATGGACCTAAAGTCAATTTTGGAAGTAAAGATAAACCCGGATACACCGGAGGTTATGGCACCTTAATCAGAAATGGACTCACAATCAAGAATGTATCCTATGTAGAAGGACTTCACTACAATCTACTCAGCACAAGTCAATTTTGTGATATGGGATACAAAGTCACTTTTGATAAAGATTTATGCGTTGTCATCAGCGAATCAGCTTATCAAGTTGTCCTAGCCGGAAGAAGAAAGGAAAACATGTACGTGGTAGATTGGACAACCGCCGTTCTTTGAAACATGTCTACTTGTGCATACCAAATCGTAAATCAGATTGGCTATGGCACAAGAAACGAGTCATCTCAATTTTGATGACATCAACACACTTGTTAAAGCGGCTAGTCATTGGGCTACCAGAGAGATATCATATAAGAAGGATGACTTATGTGATGCATGCCAACAAGGAAAACAAACTAAAGCAAGTTTCAAGATCGAAGTCTCAACATTCTACAACACGACATCTGAATTGCTACACATGGATTTATTTGGACTATTACACCAATTAGTATCGGTGGAAAGAAATATACATTGGTGGTAGTAGATGATTTTTCAAGATACACTTGGGTAATCTTTCTAACCAAGAAAAGTGAAACCAAGCGAAACTCACGAACTTCTCAAGAGACTTGAATCAAAAAGGAGTTTCATTTGTGAAGATAAGATCGATAATGGAACCGAATTCCTCAACAAAGTGTGATTATTGAATCTTGTGAAGAAAATGGTGTGTTACACCAACTTGTCATACAGAAACACCACAACAAAATGGTGTAGTGAAAGAAGAAACAGAACACTCAAAAGAAGTTTGAGGACCATGATCTCGTGAAGCTAAACTACCCGAAAGATATTGGGCGTATGCGATTAATACGACTTGTTACACTCGAATGCAGCTCTCATGAACAAGAGACATGAAGACTCGCTTATGAAATTTGGAATGGAAGAAAACCAAATGTTTCATACTTTCATGCCTTTGGAAGCAAATGTTTCATCCACAATAATGGAAAAGATCAACTTCATGTTTTTCACCTAAAGTCGATGAAGGAATTTTCCTAGGATATTCAAGTGTCGACAAAGCTTTTAGAGTACTAAATAAAAGGACACTCAAGCATGAAGAATCAATACATGTAGTATTTGATGAACCAAACTTCCTGGTGAAGAATCAAGACACACGAAATCCGGTTCTCGATCTCGATTTACTACCATACCATAACCAAATTCGATTGACATTGGTAGATTACAAATCTCGATTGTTCGAGATCAAGATCAACCTCGCTTTCCATTCACTCTTCAACTCGAACAACTTCATTCGAGATCCGCTTGAACAAGTTCAAGAATCGAGTTTACAAGAAACAGCTTGAACAAAATGCAAATCGATTATTACAAACTCACACACATCAATGGATGAGAGATCACCCTGAAGAACAAGTTATTGGTGATACACAAGTGGAGTTCGAACAAGACATCAACTAGATGCAATGATTGCATGCTTTCTATCTCAATCGAACCTAAAGAAATTGAAGAAGCATTGAAAGACCAGATTGGATCTTAGCTATGCAAGAAGAACTCAACGAATTCGAAAGAAATCAAGTATGGGAATTGGTGGATAGACCATTTCGTGTGAATATCATTGGAACCAAATGGGTCTTGAGAAATAAACTTGATGAAGATGGGAATATCATCGAAACAAGGCCGGACTAGTAGCCAAAGGATACTCTCGCGCGAAGGCATAGACTTTGATGAAACCTATGCACCGATCATGATTAAAGCAATCGATTATTTCTTGCCTTTGCCGCTCACAAGAAATTCAAAGTTTATCAAATGGATGTCAAAAGCGCATTTTGAATGGAATTCTTGAAGAAGAAGTATATGTTCAACAACCACCCGGATTTGAAATCAAAGATCAAGCGAGATAAAGTTTTCAAATTAAGAAAAGCTCTTTATGGACTCAAACAAGCGCCAAGAGCTTGATACGAAACTCTATCTCAGTTTCTAGTGGACAATGGATTTATTAAAGGAACAATCGACAAAACTCTTTTCGTGGATGAAGAATGGAGAAGATACTCTACTTGTTCAAATTTATGTTGATGATATCATCTTTGGATCGAAAATGAACAATTATGCGAGAAATTTGCAAGCTTGATGAAAAGCAAATTTCAGATGAGTATGATGGGTGAACTAAATTATTTTCTAGGACTGCAAGTTAAACAGTTAGCTAATGGAATTTTTATTCATCAAACCAAATATACAAGAGAACTTATTAAAAAGTTTGGTATGGAGAAATCTACTGGAATTTCTACACCAATGGGGACCAACATCAGGCTTGATGAAGACAAAGAATGTAAAGATGTTGATCAAACACTCTACAGAAGGATGATTGAAAGCTTACTATATCTTACAGCAAGTAGGCCAGACATATCTTTTGCTGTCGGTGTATGTGCAAGATTTCAATCAAGACCAAAAGAAAGTCATATCACAGTTGTGAAAAGAACTTTGAAATATCTGAAAGACACAGACGGAGTTGGAATTTGGTATTCAAAAGAAGGAGAATTCAAGTGATTTCTTATTCGGATTCGACTATCTTTGGATGTAAAGTGATGAAAAAAAGCACATCGAGCACATGTCGGTTATTGGGAAATAGACTTGTGTCATGGTTCAAAAAAAGCAAAACTCAATTTCAACTTCTACAATTTGAAGTTTGAATATATAGTAGCCGGAAGTTGTTGTGCTCAAGTTTTATGGATCGAGACAACAATTAAGAGACTATGGGATAGAAGAAGAACAATTCCCATAATGTGTGATAATACGAGTGCAATTGCAATTACCGATAATCCAGCTTTACACTCAAGGACAAAACACATTGATGTCCGTCATCACTTTATAAGAGATCATGCAGAGAAGAAGGATATAATTCTTTATGTACTCTATCAAGATCGGTTGGCGAGATATCTTTACAAAGCCTTTGGATAAAGAAAGATTTGCTAAATTAAGAACCGAGTTGGGAATAATCAAAGTCAACTAGTCGATTAAGCCGTAGATTCGTCAAGGGATTAATCTTTGTTATGATGGGTGCGCTCACTTAATGAGATTAGTCATTGACATCAACAATCTCAAATCGACAAATCAAGAACTTGACAAACCGATTAATTTGATGGGACCACATTATCTCAAGAAATCGAATCTCGGCATCGCCATCCCGCACAAAGTTAGTCAAAGATTGATAAGATAGAATCAACAGCGGTTATATATCGCATTAAATTACCACAGATTCTTTTTGTCGTAATTTCGTGTACACACCACGCTTGTCGAAATGGTACACGCGACGGTTATCAAAACCATCATGGAATTTGAAAAGTTGTACCACTCAACCGCCAGAATATCCCACCTATTTATTCAACCTCCGTTCACACTATTCACTATTCAAATTCAAATTATTTTCTAAAAGACTCTTACAACTCCTTCTCTCAAAAATCAAACTTGTGTGTTCACACTCACATATGGCCAGTTCGGATGATTCAAGAGAGACACTCGGTTGATCACGAGAATGGATGAGCTAACACTTGACATGTATGAAGGTTTATGTCAAAACACTTTGTTAGCCATTGTGTCCGAGACAAAATCGAAAAACAACCAGGATTGAATAACATCCTTGAAGTTAGTTTCAAAGAGAAGCGAGATGTGGAAGGTATCTTACAATTTTGGCAAAATATGCGAATGGCCAGAGATTCCTTAATAACTACGGTTCGTGAGGATCGGATTGTTCTCAATGAAAAAGTTTTACGGTCACTCTTTGGCTTCGCAAACACAACAGCATCCTCAACAGAGTTCGGCACTTTATCATTGAAGAAGGAAGCTTTTCTCTCAATGATCACTTCATCTACGTAACCAATACAACTGGTGTTCATATCGATAAAATCAAAACGAATTTGGACATCTCAAATGGATGGCTCAATGAGACATGTTATTGGAAAATCAAAAGGAATCAACATACTGTCAGAAGATTGTATCTATCTCATTAACATAATCTGGGATGGAATAGAATTCAATTGGGCAGAGTATATTCTAAATTAGTTCAAGAAGCAACACCTAGCTGAGTTGGAAAGTGCGAAAAGGGCACAAGCTGAAGGTCAAGTAACTGATGGGAGATTCCGACTAACGAAAACACTTAGGGGAATCATTCAGTTTTACTTAGAAAAGATTAGGGAAGGAAAGCATACAAGGCAAATCAAGCTTTGAAGCAAAGCACGAAACAATCTCCCAACCTAAAGCAAGTCGAAACCGGAAGTCGAACACAGAGGCACCAAGCGAAAACCGGTTCAATAGAAGGAAGATCGGTTTGCAAGGTGCTTGTACTCGGAAATATCGGTGAGAAAGTACTCACGAGGGGAACGACAACAACAAGCTGAAGTCACTGCAGATCGTATTCTCGATTTACAACAATCGGCACACCAATTTTGAAGTCGATAGAATCATCAAGATGATGAAAATGAAACTTCAACCGAAGGTTTTCGAGACATCGAGTTTGCGACTGAAGAGAAGTTACTCTTGGAGACATTGGAAGTTAGAGATCTTTATTCTTTGTTTCTATAAAAGAATTTCTTGACAATTGCTTTAAAAGATTTACCGAGTTAGCAAAAGAAGGGAATCGGAACATCATCTAAAGACAGTTCAAAGAAGAACGATGATGGTGATGATGGAAAATCGAGACAAGAAATCGATGAAACTACGCTTTTGCAACCATTACTCAACCTCAACTCAGTAGCAAAGCAAATCGAACCACAACAAGAAGAATTGCCGCTGGAAATCGATAATCGACACTCGTGAAGCGGTGATGAAGCCCGACAAGCGATGGTTATTCCCGATGATACTCGGGACAAGGACCGGATTGAAGATACATATGATCCTTCCGACTATCTATCTAAGGATGAATTAGCCAAAGTTCATGAAAACTTGAAAATTGTACTCGATCAGAGAGACTCACGAGCATGATCTTTTATCAAACATCTCCGGATATCTTGAGTATAGAACTAGAATCGATGTTTCAGATTCATGCAAGATTGTAGATGATTCACAAAGCAAGTTCAAGTTCTGCTTGAAATTGTGCTACTCAAGCAACAACTCAAAAATACAACCGCGATGAGCAGAGAGAAACTCATGCTCAGGCTCATTGGCATATGAATCAACATATCTACGGGTTGGAAACTCAAACAAGGAAGTACTTGCTTCTCGGCGTCGATTTGGAAGATCAAAAGGCAACTCATACCCTGGTAGATCAGTTGTATGATGCCAAAAGGGAAAGTCAAGAAGAAAAGCGAAGTTACTTGGAGAGATGAAGCGACTTGAAGAAGAACTACAACGTTACCGTTCGGATCCCAAATCTTTGAAAAAGAGTTAATCGATAATCAACTTATTGAAAAATACAATCGACTGGAGACGTAAGAGTTACTCTTACAAAGGATCTGTGGACACGCTTTAACAAAGATTTCAATCTATATTAAAGCCAAGTACAAGGACAGAACATTCGAAGAATCCTTGAACTATTTTCTGTCAGATATCTACTCAAAACAGAAAATTGCACAACACAAGAAGAATCTAAGGATTGATGATAAACTGAAGATTAAAGACAAGACTGAACAAATGAAAGCTGATCTAGCAGAATTTGAAAGTTACTACTTAAAAGACTCAAGCTTACCCAAGCTAATTCAATGGAGAAGATGGAAAGAAAGTAGTCAAGTTGACTACAATAAGACTTTCTCAAAGGAAGACTCCAAGCTGTAGAAGAAGATTTTCATTGTATGACAAAGCAAGAAAATATGACTAAGTCATGCAAAAAGCTAAAAGAAGCTTAGTCTTTAGTCACGCTTATTTGAACATAATGTACTTATCCAGCTTTTGCTCATTCTAATGAAAACCGCTTTTTCGATTTTACATTGCTTTACTTTGTTTTGATCTTTAAGCTTTTCTTTTAGGGAGAGTTATGGCATCATCAAAAGGGGAAATTGTTGGAAATAAAATTTATGTTTTGATGATAATTCATCTAACTTGTTCAAAGTATTATCTTAACCCCATTGATGAAGTCAAAAGCCAATTTGTTATAGTGAAAAGCTAAAAGATGTCAGAATCCGAATGTATAAGTCTTACTGTAGTCGATAATTGTATAGGTTACATCGCATACAAGCAATCGTAATAATTAGCGTGTTGTAAACCGAAAAGCCGGAAATCATTTAGAAAAGCGAAACTACCAATACAAGCAAATGACTCGAGCACACCTACGTGAAACGAAGAAGGTAAGTTATTTGGGAGTTCTGACTCGGTTGGCTTATCTAGAAGATTGAAGAACCGAGGGTCACAGACTCGATTATTGAAGAATGAAGAATCGAGGTTCAAACTCGCTTATGAAGATTACAAGTCGAGATCAGTAAGTTGGACTTGAGCAAGATTGTGGTGACTGAATCGACTTTATGGATCTTGTATGAAGACACTCAAGAATCATAAGGACAATGAATTCTTAGTTGATAATGAGTCATGGTGTACTCGATTAAGTCAATAATGATCGATGAAAACCTGAGCAATCGATATTTGAAGAAGAGTAAAATTTCGATTAATGCTCCAAGTCGATTAGAAAAGCGACAAGTGAAAAACTCGGATAAAACCGATAAGAAACTCGGTTTTATAAGTCGATCATCCAACAACCCAAAGTACAAAGTGGGAGCGTTGAAAAGGAAACAATTCCATTGGATGAGTTCAATCGACAACTGCGAGCGGTCGAGAAAATATATCCGTTGCGAAAGAGACACCGATACAATTCGAATCTAAGCCAGATGAACGTTGGACCTTATAATATAAATAGAGGACTTTGCACCCAAGAACAGAGAGATTTACAAGATTTAACGAGCAAGTTTATGCATTAATCATCTTATTCGAATTGCTATCATCTCTGAACTTTAACAAAGATCATATCTAGTATTTCTTCAAGTGTTCAAGCTACAAAGAATCTATCAAGGATCCAACACTTTGAAGAACCACAAACAAGAATCAATTTATTTGATTCTCATTTCAACTTTGATTTCACATCAAAGGTTTTAGATAATGAAGCAAACCAGGAAGGTTTCGCCAAGGGCGATTGTGACAAGCGATCCACTACTAGAATTTTCTGTTTTTCCGACGAGAGAATTAAATTGGTAGTTGGTCGGAAAAACATGTTTCGACGAAATATGGGCATTGGAAAAAGCCCGTTGAAATCGTTTGTGACGAAATTTCCGGCGAATTTTAGTGACGAAATTTCCGACGAATGATTCGACAACTTTCCGGCGAATTCACTAACGAAGTTCCTACGAAGTTCGTCATTAACTTGTCAATAACGTTCTAATTAAAGGATAAACATTCCGACAAAATTCCGACGAAAACCGTCACTAATTCGTCGGAAAATTATGTTTTCCATAAAAAAAAAAATCTAAAGCACTTACAAATAAACCACAATTTCCAAATCCAAATAAATTAAAATGCTAAACTCAACCCATAAAAACTACACATAATTATAACAAATACATTGCCCATGTAAATAAAGCTACACCAAAATTCACTTTTAGTTACAAGGAAATGCAAACCACCAAAAAAACGAAACCATAATGTTATGTAGAGCTAGTAGAATGAAATAAAATGCCAATATAATATGTATTGTAATCAAATATTCCATGATCATCAAAGCCGGGCCCAATTTGAAGTAGGGAGTAAGTTTGTGACTAACCGTGCTATTTTTGCCCCACGTGACGGATTGTGTGGATGTAGACTTCTCCCACTCTAACCATGCCTTCGTAAATGCGTTCATCTCTGAAAGCCCACACAAGCTATGAGGAAAATTACCATAAGATTCGCAATAACAGAACATACTTGTACGATATTCATAAAAGCAAGAGCTGTCAAAAAGGACGTTACAATAGCAAGAGGCCTTTGGAGAAATGCCAGCCCTGCAATAATCTACCAGAACATACAAGAACGAGGTAATCAAAGGTGGATAAAAATGTAGCCCGTGTAAGTCAGTAGAAGCACTAAAAAGGAAGAAGCAAGAGTTAAGAAAGAGCATGTAATGGCAACTTCCACGGCTCCAACACTCTATATATGTACACCTTTCTAAGTATCATGATCCATATCCCTCTTGACAGGCAAGGTACAAAGTTATTTTGCTGCTTTCTAACACCGTTCTAAAAGGCAAAATAAATATTCAACTTTGACATTTCATACCATGCAGATTCTGAACAACTTCTTAACGGGGACACTATTAAACATCTGCATTTTGCAAACAACACAAATAGAAGTACAAAATTCAACACATTGGAAGAAGATCTAGGAGAATACATTAAAACATAAATTTGCCTCAACATATTAAATTTCTACTCAATCCAACACACTGAATAAAAATTATGAAAATACAATAAAAGATGGATTTGGCTCCACTAATTCAATCAACTCAGACACAATATACGTCGTATCCAAACATTTTACCTTCGTCTTGTAGCCATTTTCAGCACAACAAACCACCATCATGCACAAAAGCAACATCCATCAATCAATGACTAAGCAGTACAAAAGAAGATCATCTTATCTAGAATTTAAAGGACTAGCCTACAACTTTTAGTCCAAAAGAGACTACTACAATGAGTAAGACTACTACAACTACAATCAGTACAAAAAACTAAAAGAAATAACTCTTATTCTCTTATCCTCATTTATCTTCCTTTTTTGTTTTCTTTTTAGAAATAATTGTCGTTAAAATCCAACCTTAAGCTAAAAAGGACTTTCACTTCCACCACAACTAGAAAAAGTCTGACATTTACTTTGAGAAAATCCAAACTACTCAAACTTTTGCTCGCACAATAAAAAATGAGTAAACAAAAACAAACAAACAACCAAGTGCTCGGATAACCCCTATATTTTCAGCTCTATCTCAATTGTTTGCTTAAACATACCTTCCAAGCATAATAATCATAACAAATACCAGCCAACTAAGATATATACCCCCTTCCTCTACAATAAGTTATCTGTTATCCTCTATTTTACCAGATTTAGTTTGAACCATATGTCCACAAAAGAAATTTCTCCCACAAGAGGCCAAACAGTATTCAAAGTGTAGCCTAATATAATGCACTTCAACCATCCATACTAATAGATATGAACTTTGGATGGAAGTATTAGTATTTAGAGAATAGTGGGTATTGCTTCAGACTTGACCATTATAAAGAAACTCAAGAGAATGATAAGAAGCCAACACACCTGCCATCTCAGATTTGCATTTAAACCAATGTCGTGATAAAATGATACTGCAATTTCAGGGTCTCGATACGCGCGACGAGCAGCGTCCTGTTCATGTTATGAATTTGAGTAAAAATGCCATATTGTAGTAATAATTAACAGCTGAAGTTCAAATTGATGGCACTACCCTGCAAAAATATTTTTCAAAAAAGTCGCTTTAAAAACAAAAGATAGAGCAGACGAGCCGCATCTTTCTTAAATACATCACATGTTTAGTACACCCCATGCACAACAACCCACGTGAATCCGGTGGGTTTGCTCGTCTCTGAAATAGTCAAATTGTTATGAAAAAATATACTATATACACTCCTAAAAAAATATAGATATACATACATGCACACGCATACATAAACGTCTAAATATAATAATATCTACAAATATAATGCAGACACACATCAACAACAACAATGTCAAAGCATTGAGGTTCTTACCCACCCAAGAGGCAAGAAAATGAGTCATTGGAGTAGATGCGTGTTTTTTCCCCTTTCATGTCACAGATACAAACAGAATAAATCATCAAGTGGAAATAATCAACATTAAAAACAATTATAGTTCAAACGAACATAACACAAGGATTTGAAGTGTCTACCATCACCATAGGGGTAGGCACCTATGCTCTTGTGGAATCTTAGGAAACTTCAGACAGTAGACAACAACAATGTCAAAGCAACAAATTAAATGTCTACCATCACCATAGGGGTAGGCAGCTATGCACCTAGTAATAAATAATCATGTCACCGAAAAAAATGAAGCTAAAGAGAATTATATATATATATATATATATATATATGTATATATGTAGGTAACAAACAAGTAGACAAGTAAGTTATTATATGTACTGCATAATACACACACAATTAATATAGCTACATACATTAAAAGTATGAAAATGCATGGGTCAGGTACCTTGGAGTCGCCACTACTGAAAAACTTCACCATGTATGGACGGTTTTTGGAATCATGGTCATGGAAAGAGACGGTTGCTGAACTTGATTCTTCAATGTGTTTCTCAATAGAATCCACATCAAACTCCTACAGTTATTTACTTATATCCAGTCAAGAGGGATATGTAGTCAGCCACTAATATAACTTATTATTTGTTAACTGAAGCATAACTGACATTTTTTCCTACCTGAAAATAAGGAAAAAGCTCACCAAAAGGCTTGAACATCCTAACAACAGGACCGGTCACTGGTAGGAATTTTGCATTGGAGGTATGGCATAGCTCATACTCATACTTCGCACGCAATCTCTGAGCTAAAGCAGTGAAATTCTCGTACGATTCACCAGAGAATTCAAGAAAAATCCCTACCTGCACAAAATACAAGTATGCTTAGAATTTAAGAATATATAACTATTCCATGTAAATTAATATGAACTAGCACAATGACAGTCTTCTTGTCACCGACAAGTCGATCAACTTCCTCAGCAGCTTGTAGTTCAACTGTAGCAGGACCACGTTCTTTCTTTACGAAAGCGACAATACCACCAGCTTCAAGAGGTCCATTATACTTATGAATCACGTCTCCACCGTTCTTCAAGATCTTGATTGAGGGATGAATATCGGCTTCAAATACACGAACTAGAATACGATTGCTCACATCACTTGCAAAGAATATTTGTCATCTCGGATGTCTCAGACTCAAACTCTTTAGACTCATTAGTTACCGAAGGCACCCAAATGGCCAATCCAACTGCACCTTGTATAGCAATTTTGATAGAGCTAATTACCCACTGCCTATCAATATCAAAAAATACCATACAAGAAGCAACAAGAATTGGCAGACGTAACAAGAAGAAAAGGGGCAAGGCTTTTAAGCTACACACTCAAGCCATCAAAATTCAATTCACCATCATGAGCATATGGCCAAGACCCCCTCACCTCACACACGACAATTCTAAATGCAAAGAAAGGGCTCAATAACCGGCCCATGAAATTGCAGCAATTGCTAACTGGGAACTCTACAAATTCCTTTTACCTAACTTAACTCAGATCAGACTTACAGGTAAATCGGTCGGAATCGCCAGGATATCCATTGATTACTCCAATAATGGAGCAAAAAGCAAAGAAGAACAGATCCGGACAGCGTCGTAGTAGCTCCTCCATCTATGATTTCTCAGTAGTACACAAGATTATGAGCGAGAATCCAACGAGGTTGTAGAAGCTCCAGCTTCAGAATTTGAGAATCAACTGGGCGCATTCTCCATACGCTGAATTTTATGCCTGCTTTGACGATTTGAGAAGAGATGAGAATGGGTTCATCGGAGTAGTCGCCGGAGGTAGAGCGGTGTTTCTGCTCTTTAAACACAATAATCCAAACTCAGCCAAAATCGAGGATGTGTTGGGTTAATCGATAAAGCCCTATGAATGATCACATCGATTATGTATTTAAATGAATTTGGAAGAGAGATGGAGGCGGTGGTGATGAGATGGTGGTGAGGAGCGGCCAGGGTTCATGAGGATGGATTTTGTTTTCGTTTATGTTTGCTGAAAGATAAAACAAATAAAAATAAGTACATACAAAATTTCTATAAAAAAAATCGAGTGGGAATTTTAGGCCGCCAATTTTTTGGGTTTAACCCTTCCGACAAATTTGCTACGAGGAACGGTGTTCGTCGGAAATTGTAGTAAACACCTGCGGGAGAATTTGTGCGCTTTAAACATTAAGCGGAAGACTTTCGCTGCTTTAGGTTTCCACAAATTACCGATGGAGAACTTTGTGACAATTGAAATCATTTGGAAATTTGTCGGAAACATTTTTTTTCTTTCTTAATTATTTTAGTAAATCGCAATTTCAGTGAAATTTTCCTCGACCATATTTAAATCGGAAATTCCCGTCGGAAAAACAAAAATTCTAGTAGTGGTCGGTGTAGACTGTGTTTGTGGTGGTAGGTGGTGGTGAAGAGGCATCGTGTACCTCTCCAAGGACCAGTTGTTCAAGCATTTGGAGAGCGACCATTCTACCTGCTGTTCTACAATTGTTTAGATAGTGACGCTTAGTGATTAGCCAAGACCATATTGTTTAGGACTTTTTGTAACAAGCACCTCAAGAAGTTCTAGTGGAATTTTCCTCCACCACAAGGGAAGAGAGGATTGACGAGATTACACCACCCTAACCTCTATAATTTCTCGCCTTATTTACTTTACGCGTTTACTTACTTACTCGGCATTTATTTATAGCATTGTGATACTTGATTGTTATACCTTACAATCGCTGGCCGATATTCACGTAATCGATTCACAACACACGATTTTCATAACGAAATAACAAGATCAAGAAAAAGGCTAAAATCATATCCGTTGCGGTTGACTCAGATTTCAACTTAAGTCGGTTTGACTTAATCTCACTTTGTCGACTTAACTCCACACAAGTTTTAATTGAATTTTTAAGTTGTTTAAAATCCAGTTTTAGGGACAAGTTTATTCACCCCCCTCTAAACTTGTGTTAGCCTTTCCAGGGACCAACGAAATTCTTATGAACACTTGAAGATATTTCTTGATCTTGCAATTAAGTGCTTAGCAGGAATTCTTTTGAATTGCTTTCCCCCTTAGTATGAACTTTCTTGATTAGATTAATTCTTAAAATTCCGCACTTCTTCTAGTGGTAGAAGTAGTCTATTTATAGGGGTTTCTCTAACGGTTAGATCATTTGAATTTGAATCTTTATAGCCGTTAGTGGTCCTGCTTTCCTTTTTGTATGTCAGTGTCCCTTCTGACATTTTTGTGTGTCCAATAAGATTGCTTATCTTATAACAGTCTGATTTATCTTCAGTTTTTCCTATCTTCTGTTTTTCTTATCTTCAGTTAAAAACTGATTTAAACATAACTTAGTCAGTTTCCAGTTTTTAAGAGCATTAACTGAGTTTTTAATCTTCTTCAAAATCTCAGTACTCTATTCTTCATCTGATTATAATTGACTAAATCGAGTACACCTTTTTCAATCGATCATCTAAGATATCATTGTCCTTATGATTCTTAGGCCTTTATACAAGATCCATAAAGTCGATTTCAAGTCATCACAATCTTGCTCAAGTAACTTTACTGATCTCGACATAGTCTTCATAAACCGAGTTGGAACCCTCGCTTCTTGATCTTCAATAAGCGAGTTTGTGTCCTCGCTTCTTATCTTCAGATAAGTCAATCGAGTCTGTGTCCTCAAATAACTTACCTTCTTCGATCTCTGTTAGTGTGCTCTTGTGTCGCTTTTGATTATCTCTTTTAGGATCTCGATTTACTCATCTTAGGATCTCGCTTCCTTAAGTTGTTTACCCAATTTCTCGATTCGAAACCTAGAACTATTACATTGCTTGTCTGATTAACTTATACAAATATCGACTTATTCAATCTATACATTGATTTCTGAGCGTCTTTTTGCTTTGTCTTATAACAAATTTAGTTATGACACTTCATCAATAGAATCTAAAAACAATAATCGAATAAGTGATGAATCATCATCAAAACATAAATTTTATTTCCAACAATGATTTAGAAAGATTTAAAAATTTTATCGGTGATTAAATTATGATTTTTCGTAAAAATTTATGTTTATCTATTATCATTATATTGATAAATCATTATAGAACCTTATGTTTCAAAAGTTTGATGTGATTTATCTATATCTTGATACATTTCATCATCATTCTCTATGGTTTGTACAAGTTCTACAAAATAGGAAGTTGAGTTAATAACGAATGGACACAAATTCAACATTTTTTGGAAGGGGTTCATAAACATTTTGTTTTTATTGATACATCGTACCGACATTGCATTTGATAAATCTAATTGGAAATGTACATACAAATATTTATAATAAAACTAATCTTTATAATCACAACATAAGATTGAATTATCATATCTTTAAAAAGGATAAGTTATTGAGATGAACTAATTTACAAATTACACAATAAACTTAACACCAATTCTTAAGTTTGACCTCAGGAAAAGAGTGTGGCCTACAAGGCACATAAAGGCCAATATTGGTCAATAAAAGCTAGTTACAATACATAAAAAGAAACTAAGTGTCAGCTTCTCACTACAAGAAAATCGGTTTTACTGAGAGGAATTCCGGTCATTAAACGTCCAATTCCCCTCGTTAAAGCCTTTTAATGACGGGAAATTTTCCTTCATGGCAGCCTCCGTCGGTAAAAGTAAACAATGACGGGAAAGCTCCGCCCCTCATTAATTCCACGGAATCTTTTATAATGGTATATTCCCGTCATTAATCATCATTTTTAATGACAAATCATCCCCTCATTATCAAATCATTTGACCCCCATTAAATCATCATTTATTAACAAAATATCCCCTCATTATTAGGTTATTTTCCCCCCATTAAATAATGACATAATTATGGAATTCCTCCTCATTATATCCCGTCATTATAGGGTCATTTCCCCCTGATTAAATCAATACCTGATGTCGACAGATTTCATTAACAATGATGGCAACAAAAAATAGGCAAAAAACCACCAAACTAAAACTAAAACCAAAACAAGATCGATCAATGATCATGTCAATGACGTACTTTTGTCATTAATCTAATATCATAAGGAGAATAAACAATACCACAAAAAAAACACAGTCTTCCAAAGTTATTAACATACACTTTCCAAAAGAAAAAAACAATATACTTCAAGGAGTGTAGTGCACTTTCTCTTTAAGATCTATAGATAAAATTCAATTTTCCAAAACAAGATCAACTAAACAAGAAAATAGTAGACTGCACATTGTTACAATCACACTAAAATCAAACTGAAAGGTATACAATATAGTGAAGTAGACTGCTATAAGATCCTAAAAAGCACCCATTCTATCGACGTTTTCCACTTCAATATGTCAATGAAAAAAATAAGCAAACATCCATCAGCAAGCAAAGAACTAAGAGGAGAAAATCAAGTAAAGGAAATTACACTTGCTCAACATCCCTCTGCATGATCTTCCTCACCTTAAGTGCACTAGCTTCTTGAGAATAAGACTCACCAAGACCAGTACAATGAACACCGGAGAAATAAAAGGCATTGTTGCAATGCACCCTACCCTGACAGCCAACCAAAAAAATGAAGTTAAAAAATACTTAAATTTTAAGAAGAACCAAAGAAATGCCTAAATTAAATGCCTAATGACAAATAAATTGCTGCTCAATAGTGTTAGAGAATTTCCTGTAATACTGCTGCATAGTTTGAGTGGCGTGGGAGAACACTATAGCAATCCATTCCACTTCCATTGTTCTATGTGGTTCCAATCCCTTGTTACAGAGTCAACACAAGATAATCAAAGAGCAACACGAGATAATGATAAAAGCAATGGAAAGACAAATGCAAATATATAACATATCATACAAGACAGATACATACTTGCCCTTGACCTGGCCTAAAACTTCTCATGCTTTTGCACCATAACCATATTATGCACCATCCTACATGAAAAACACACAAAATATTAAATCTGAAACAGATGCTATACATGCTACACGTTGGGAGGAACACCACATACCTTTGCTCGAAAAAATGTTCTTCTGAAGCCGGTCATCAATAAACTTGATCTGCTCAACCTTCACTTTTTGAAATGCACTTGCAGTTCATGGCTGCCGCAAAAACAGCCATTCAATTCTCTTGAAAAAAAAAGAATACATAAAGTCGTAGCCTAATAAACTATACTTGAGGAACAAGCATTTACAACTATGTGATATCTTATAAGATTTGACCTGGCATTGAAAATACTATGATCCAACTTATATTTCATTTTTGTTAACAAAACAAAACAAAACAGTCAGGACTAAAATTGTAAGAGTGAGACTGACATCCTATAGACACAATTTAATGTTTTGAACAAGAGTATTGATAGTTTCAAAAACAAGAGCACTAATTATAACCGAACCGAATTTTTCGGTTTCTCTATTACATGAATTGAAATCGAACCGGGGCTGGGGTATTCATTAACTGAACCGAATTACAACAATTCAGTTCGGTTTTTGGATAATCCGTATCCGTGTACACCCTTGATCAGACAATGCAAATTGCATTCCCACATCACACTCTACGGGTAAATCTGAACTCGGTAGATCCATAATATGTGCCTCTAGGTAAACATAAGAATCGAGGAATATGAAATAAATTGATGTTCTAGAAGGCAGAAAGCATGCAACAGCAGTAAAATAATGCAAAATTATTATACTAATAAAAAATACCATGATTAGACATGTTTAGCAGCACAACCTTATGCCAAGAATATTTTTGAATTTAAGCAAATAAATTGGCCTTTCCAACACCTAGACTTCCTTCTAAAATCTCTGTATACATGGAAAATAATATCATAGGATATAACGCCAAGACAATCTTTTTCCTGATCCTTCCAACAGTCCAAGTGTCAGAGCAAAACATGAAAGTACTCATTTAAAAGATGCACTTCATCACACCAGCTTTAATACAATGGAATTGACTATAAAAGTGTACCATCATAGACTGTCAAAAGTTACATGGTCTTGCAAGACGCCAAGCTGCATAGCTCGAAGCACTCCATATCAATTTCCAATATCTCTTGGAATGAGAGATCAGCCTAAAATAACCAAAAGTATGGAAAGCTCTACTCCTCAAACACAAATAATAAAATAGAGAGGACGGTTTCAATATAGGAAGCCATCTAATAAAGCAATTCGAATATAAATTTTCCGATCTTCGATCATTTTTTCATGATAAACTTGAAGATTGAAACATGCATGAAGACTCTTTTTAGTTTTCAAGGCACTAAGTGCATGCTTTCTACTTTCTAACACCGAGTAAAATATACAAACATTTACAATAAAGTAACTACTTTTCAGTATTTGATTTATTGAAAGAGATGATTGCTCTCCTTCTTGGTAGAAAATGGATTGTTCCATATCATTTACAGAATTTAAACACTTTAAGGAACCAACTGATTAAGAAACGAAGGTTACCACAAATACATGCTTCAATCTATGACAGTAATATAAGTAAAATGACATATTTGAAGAGTAAGAAAACAAAACGACCACCAGAAAAGAATATAAAGCAAAAAGAAAACCTAACCTGGTGTTGCAACACCAAGGTGCTATATGTACTATGTAGGTCAAATGAAACAAATAATGAACTCTGCGAATAATTCTAGATATTTGGTTCAAATTAAGCTGGATCTTTGAATACCCATTTATGAAGAAGCAACTTTCCCCATCAAACTGCAGTCAAAATTGGCCAATCATTTATTTCTTTTCCTTGTAGAGATACACCAAAGATTATCTTCTGACTTTTGTTTTAACTAAAGTCCTGATATTTAGTCAATCCAGCTGGGAGGAGAGTTGTGAGAGACAAAAATTTTGTTATTTAAAACCTAAATACATACAAAAGCGCCTACCAAGTACCGACCCTTCTCCATAATTATATAATTATATAATTAAATAGACATTTTGCTGAAGGCTTTTCGGACAGCTTCTTCCCTATTGTCTCATCCAAACACTCTCATGTTCTTCCTCTGCAGAACCCATCTTCCCACATCGACATCCTGCAAAAGCAAAATAATAAATTAAAAACCATTCTTACAAGTTTTGCAGAAAATTAATCAATCACCACCCAAATCACAAAAATAAATAGTAAAGAGCAAGACTTCTTTTAATCTCATAGTCACATTTCAAAACAACAACATAAATTTTACTCTCTCATCAGCTTAAGTAACCTGCTTGTAATTAATAGTACAAGGATACTTACAAACTACCATTATCATCCCCAAATTTGCAGCCATTGCCTCCTCTTACTCTCCTGCAACAAATCCACAAGAAAGATTAACATGAATATATAAAATAAAATTCTAAATAAATAATAGCATTGAGGGTAAGTTTGAGGTTTCAATACAAAATGAACACTGGTGAAAAATGTCACAATCATATTCAAGAAAAGCACTGCAACTTTAGGACATGTGGGCTTCATAGTCCCGTAAAAGACACAAAGAGAAAACAAGAACAGAGAAATATGAAAGAGGAGAAAGCGTACATGCAAGGATGAATGGTCCAGAAGACAAAGTAAATCCAGTCTGTATTGAGACAAATATATCTACGAGCGTCGTGAAGGGCCATCATCCCTACTGCTTCTTTGCTCCTTTCCGATGATGCTCCTGAACCCACCATCTCCCTTATTTGTCCAACTCCGATGAAAGGTGTGGCCTGGCCGGAAGAGGAAAGACTCGTCGGAGAGGAGAAAGTGAAAGAAGTAGAAGAGGATTGACAAAGGCGTAGGAGGGTTGAAGAATGCAGAGAAAGGTAGCGGTTGGGTAGAGGTCGGAGGTTAGGTCGGAGGTTAGGTCGAAGATGTTTGATTTTGGGATCCGTCAATTTGGGGGTTTGGGGTGGTGTTTGAGAAAGATTTTATATTTATATACGTTTAATTATTATTCAGGGAATTTTTTTCTTCCTTAAAAAAGGATTTTTTTTTAAGACAATAAACATTTTAAAAATAAAAAAGTTACGATAATGAGAGGAAATTTTTTCATATAACATAATGAGGGGAATTTGGGATCAATAATGAAGGGAAATAATAGTTCGTCATCTAATTCTTTTACCATAATTAATACAATCATTTAATGACGAAATTTACCTCCCGTTATAAAATTCCCCTCATTAAAACCACTTTTTCTTGTAGTGGTGAACTTTTCCTTCAGCTTCACTGAATTTGTTGTCATAACTTTCAGCATACTCCCTCATGGCTTCATTTGTAGCTGTGCTTTCAATTCTATGAATATTTGCATTGATATTCCATGACTTGGACATATTGTGTTTACTGAAAAATTTGCTTTTGAAAAGAACAGCAAACACAAACAAAATTTGTCTCAGTCTTTCGCTTGTGCCAGTTTTCAGTAATTCCATCACAAACTTAGGTTCAGCTTTCTCAACCTTTTCTGAGACTTTCTCTAAAGTGCCATTTCTCTCTCATTTGCTCAATTTGTGCCAGAAATGCATACTAATCTTTTTCATACTCAGAAAACTTGATAAGGATTGTTCTCTTGATTCTCCTTCTCTCGAGGGCATGTCTTTAAAAATGTTGTAACGACGAGAATCTGATTTAAGTCTTTTCTCAAGAGTTTCAAAGAAAATTTGCAATTAGCTCCATTTCCTCATCGGTAAAATCTCCTCTAGCTTTCTTCAGTTCGACCTGTTTATCATCAATGCTTTCTATAACTTTTGGCATATCTAGCTCATTGACTTTTAACATATCTAAACTTCCCCCCTTATTGACATCATCTTTATCGATCAAACTCTTGATATATGAGTTTAGATGTTGTTGATTTGATGCCAATATGGTCTGTGCAACAACTGAATCCTTCATTCCATTCTCCAGTAAAAACATTCTGTCAACCAAGTTATTGAGAATGCCTTGACATCTCTCTGTTGTTTCAACTTTCCTTGAATCATTCTCAATGGTTGTTTTACGAATCTCAATCAAGGTATTCTGACAATTGCTTCTAACATTATCCAATATCTTCTCCATGTTAGTCCTCTCAGTCTTGCTTTCTTCCAAGGACTTTAACACTTTTCCAAATAAACTTATATCATCTTTCTGAATACGTATCAGCTCATTGTGATAAAACTTGATAATATCAACTTTGTGTAGGAATGTCTTTGTCGCTTTAGCTTTTTGTTCTTCAACTTTACTTGCTCTAGCTTCTGTCACTTTTGTTTCTTTAATAGGAGTAGAAACAATCTTCTTGAGTTTCTCTTTGTATTCCACAAACTTTCTTCTCTCCTCAGATTGTCTTCTTAATTCTTCCAGATTTGACTGATCAATTCCTGTAACTGGTGATATTTCTACATCGAAATCATCATCATATTCTTCACAAGCTTCAACAGCTTCAGCCTCTGCTATCTCACGCATAGTTTCGTCAGTTGGGGACTACTAGCCAGTTGGGGACTGATCGCCTTCCTTTTCTTAGTTTTCAGATTCGGACTGAGTTTTCGAATCTGAATCTCCACTACTTTCTTCTGAGTCATCTTCATCATTAACATCAATGTTCTGATCATTTTCTTGAATAGAGGCGAGAATTACTCTTTGCAAATTAGGATCTCCCTGTGAATCATCATCATCGCCATTGTCATCTTTCTTAGAACTTCCTCCTATTAGCTTCTCTTCCAATGACTCGCCTCGATCAACGATATCGATTGTTCAAAAATTCATCGCATTGATCGATTCGGACAAATGAGTGATGTTGTAAAGATTGAACACCTATTTCTCCGTGATTTCCATTTCTCGCTAACTCGACTTTTTGATTTGATATGGAGCTAAGTTTCCAATTATGATAAGCGTGCGCTTTCTTTGCGATCGGCTACTATCAATTCTCCAATGTTAACAGATGATTCGAGACGGAGTTGGGATTACTTCACTTTCTCTTGTAATCTCCAGATCGATTCCTCGTGAGCCTCAATTCTTTCAGATTCTTCACCTATCACTAGATCAATTTTGTTGGTTTCTCCTTCAAAGAACAACCGGGATTATCTTGGTTTCGTTTCAATCAAAGAAACCTGATGGTAAGCTCGCCTTCAAATTCTCTTCAAAGAAGAACAAGTTCTTCTTCATGATCGAGTGTTGGACTTATTTCTTAGTTTTGATGATGAGTGCCATACTAGTCATTATAGTGCAAAGGCAAAAGATGTCTAGATCAATTGTATAGGTTTATTGTAGTTTGATTCATAAATAGGTTTGATCAAACAAGATCGTAATAGTCACCGACTTCACAATAGACTAATCTAGGTCGATGAGGTGATATAGGTCAAGAGACTAGTCGGAACTCTTTGAGACTCAGACTGAAGGAGAGGGCTCAAACTCGATTCATGTATGCTAAGGGATCAAACTTAGTAATTAAAGTCAAGGATATGGAATCAGAATTTAGGCAAGTCTGTGATGACCTAAACTGATTACATATACCTTGTGTCAAAAGGTCTAAGTTCCATAAGTTGGATGATGTTTGGAACTTGGTTATAATTAAAATGTGTAATCTAACTTCACAAATAAAAGTTAGATAAAAGAAATCACCAGATTACATTTTATACACAAAGAAATTGTCGTTTCAAATAGATCGATAGTACTTCAAAGATCGATGAACCTACTGATATATATACCTCATTTAAATCAAGATTATATTGGAAGATTACATGGATAAGGACAGCCAACTACCTCTGACTTATCAAGAAAATCAAAGGCTGAGATTAAAAAGACGTTAGGATGATTTATGTTTCTATCCATTGGATACAAGTCAAAGGGTGGATGATCGCATCATCAAAAAGAATTTCGATGATGTGTCACCCTATGAATAGTGATAGAACGCAAATCAGATGGGACAAAAACAAGGAACGGTTACATTTGAATTTTAAATACAAGTCACATGCATTCCTACATATAAATAGAGGACTTTCAACTCAGAAACAAGATGATGAAAAATAACAAATTTTGAAGAAATAATACTGAGCTGAAAAACACCCTACTGAACTTACTGAGCATAAAGCTACTGATCCAGAGAATTTCTTCAAGTGTATTCTACATTCAAGCTATATCAAGCATACACACTTGAAGCCTACAAGCTGCTGATTACTTCATCCTAATCAAGTCATTGAAATCAATCATTTATTTGATTCAATCATTATTTTATAAAGAACTCACAAGAAGGCAGTGAAGCATCTCATTGGGTGTGAAAGATCGTTGTTTGTGGTGGAGCCGGTGAAGAGGCAATCCTACCCTTCAAGGACCAAAGGAAGACTCAGGAGCAAAGAATCCTACATGTTCCCGGGCCAGGTTTGTGAAGCCATAGTTATTGGTGAAGGACAAACAACTTAGGAATCTTTGTAAAAGCTACACCAAAGATCTCTAGTGAATTTCCTCCAACATCACGGAAGAAGAATGGACTGACAGGATTACACCACCTGGAACCACTATAACACTGCCTATTTACTTTCAGCATTTACATTATGCACTTAGTTTATTTTACACATCAACCCATCGAATCTAGCAATCAAATCACACACATACACCACTCGAGTATCTAATACTTGGTATCATACTTAACAACAAGTAACAAGGCTTAATTTTGATATTATTCCACGCACAAATTCAAAGAATCAATCACCGAGACTAATCGCTTATCGCCAGGTTATCGAGGTCTCAAAGCAGACATCAAGTATCGCAAGTCATGTTGCAGTTGAATTTGTTAACTCCAAAGTTTTAAGTGTTAAGTTTATTCACCCCTCTAAACTTAACCAAAGCCTTTTCAAGGGACCAACAATTGGTATCGGAGCAGTGCTTCTGTTCTGAAGAAATCCTACTTGTTGTGCTTGTGAAAATTCTTTGAAACTTTCTTTCAAGTTACTAATTTTCAAAACTTGCATCATGGATAACACACAGTATGCTAGAACTATGCTGATGTGCTCTCTAGATAGATTTGATGAGTATAAATGTCGAATGCAGGCTTACCTTGCCGCAACTCATGATGAGATGATGGATGTACTAACTGATGGACCACTGGAGATTTCCAAGGCAGTAACAGTGGGTGACACAACTGAGTACATTCCTAAACCAAAAAGAGAATGGAATGCAGAAGATAGAAAAAGAGCAAACCTCAACAACATTGCTATTGATATCATTTATAGAACCTTGGATAGCAATATGTACATGAAGGTTAAAGATTGCAAAAATGCAAAGGAACTTTGGGACAAGATACATTTGATCTGTGAAGGCACTGATGCAATAAAGAAGAATAAAATCAGTGTAGCTAGAAAAAGGTTTCAAAAGTTCAAGATGCTGCCAAATGAAACCATTGAGCAAATGGAATCAAGATTCAATGCAATCCTGGATGAACTTACCCTGCTGAGTGTAAGTTATTCAAAAGAGGAAATAAACACCAAAATCTTGGAAGCTCTACCTGCAAAAGATGTTTGGAAAATGAAGGTGACTGCAATTGAAGAAATGAGAAAGTTGCATGAAGAAGATACCTTCAAATTGTTTTCAGATCTCAAGGCTTATGAATTTAGCAAAAGCTTGTACTGAGATCGAAAAGGAAGAGCCAAATACCATCGCATTGGCTGCTTCACATCAAGAAGAAACATCAGGAGGACAAGATGATCTCACTGGATGAAATGCAAGAGCAGATTGCCCTACCGAGCAAGAAAATCGAGATGATGAAAAACTGGAAGGCCCCTTCAAGAAATTTCACAAAGAGGCCCTACTCAAAGAAGGAAAGAAGAACCAAAGAAAGCTAATGACTATCTCAGGCTTTCATTGCAAGAAACCAGACACTTCAAACTCGATCGTCCGGAGTTAAAACAAGGCAAGGAACTCGATTATCTTTGCTTCAACCGCAAGAAGCCTCGGACATTTTAGACCGATTGTCCGCACTCATCAAGACCAATAGTCAACAAAGAAGACATGGCAAGAAGGCTATGGTTGGTCAAGATGAATCAGGGGTATGAAGTGGAATCAAAAAGGAAATGAATCGATGACACAAAGACTCAAGTTGTCGATATGGAAGATTATGCTTTGATGGCCAATATGGATGAAATCGAGGAGGTATACAACATCAGTATCTATCAATACTCCCGCTTTGAAGTGATCAGAATCAACTTGTGGTTCAAATCCTAGAAATTCTAACAATAATGAGACTTTGGATGCCATCCTTAATCAATCGAGGATAATACAATGCAGTTATGAGATTGTGCAAATGAAAAAGAAGCTCTTGAGTTAGAAGTTGGAAGATTGAAAGTCGAATTAAGGGTTCTCAAAGGTAAGGAAAAGATGTTGGACGTAGAATCGGTGTAAGCTCTGGCCGATCATCCATCACCCGACCACCGAACCATATGGTTCCTCTCCGCTTCATACAAATCTGGAAAGCCTTATGGTGATAGAACAGGCTTGGATTTGGAGGTCAACACTCTAACAAGAGTGGATCCAGAGGTCACCGAACCTAGTACTGCACTGGTCCTAAGTTTGTACCGCACTAGATCCAACTCCCAAGAAGGTTGCCGAGCAAGAAACTCAATGAGAATGCTTCAAGGAAGCAAAATCGAAAGTCAAAGAAATCAACACTCCTAATAAAAAGAGTAAATCTAAAAATAGATCACAGTGCCTTCTAAGCTCACGATAGCAGACCTACTACCAAGTCTCACTGACTACGTATGGTAAGAAAGCAGAAATATTCCAAGGATAAGAATCCTAAACCCAAAAATGTTAATCATTTAAGGATATTTATCTCGTGGGAAGGGTAGACTCTTCCCACCGATGATGATTGGAATATTCCTCGCATCTAATGCTAGAAACAAGAAGTACAACCATGCCGCTAGGGTAAAACCTAAGCAATGGAATCAAAGAAGGACTCAAAGAGGACTTATAAAAGGCCTCATCGGGACCTCAATGAGACTCCATATTACAGGATGTTCCTAATGACAAAGAAACAAATGGTTATACTAATGCTTCTAACACCAAGAATCACTTCAAACAACATTATAAACCAAAAGGCCGTAAAAAAATATGTGATTCCTACACAACCTACTGTTAGAACTTATGGATGTGTGGAATACATGTATGAACCAAAGTATGACACATTCAGAGAAGACCTTATGGAAACATACCAAGGTCATGCTTGCATCGACCACTATGGTCCCAAACAGTTTGGGTACCTAAAATGCATTAACTTTGTTTTGTAGGTGTCCGGTACTTTGACAAAGGATGTTCCGGATATATGACAAAGAATAAGCACTGCTTAACAAACTTTGTGGCAAAAGATGGTCCAAGGGTGAATTTTGGCAACAAGAATACACCTGATATACAAGAGGATATGGCACACTTGTGAGGAATGGACTTACAATCAAGAATGTTGCATATGTGGAAGGATCGGACTACAACTTATCGAGCCTAATCGGACAATTTCGTGACAAGGGATACAAGGTCACTTTTGACAAAAACAACTCAGATTGTCATCGGTGAAAGAGGTGATCAAGTTGTACTTGCTGGTAGAAGACAACAGAATATGTATGTTGTGGATTGGTCTACTACAGTTCCAGAAACCTGCCTCCATGATTGTGCATACCAAGTCTGAACTCAATTGGTTATGGCACAAGAAGTTGAATCATTTAAACTTTGATGATATTAATCAGTTGGTGAAGAAGAAGCTGGTGATTGGTTTACCTGAGATCACATTCAAAAAGGATGCTATATGTGATGCATGTCGCCAGGTAAACAGATAAAGTCAAGCTTCAAGTCAAAACCAAACAATCAACTAATAGAGTGTTGGAGCCGATGCATATTGATCTTTTGGACCAATAACTCCAACAAGTGTAACAGAAAGAAGTACACCTTAGTGGTTGTGGATGATTACTCTGTGTACACTTGGGTGATTTTTATGAACAAGAAAAGTGAAACACTTCAAAGCATGCCTAATCTTTTGAAGAGATTACAAAATGAGAAAAGTTTAACAAAGAATAAAAATAAGATCGATCAGGTATTGAATTTCTCAACAAAGTAATAAGAGAATATCAGGAATGTAATGGTGTACTACATCAACTTGTCATTGCTTTGGTACACCTCAAAGAAAATGGGGTTGTTTAAAGAAGAAACAGACTTTAAAGGAAGCAGGAAGAACAATGATCCGTGAAGCTTTGCTACCTGAAAGATATTGGGTGAAGCAAATCAATACAAAGATGCTATACACAAAACAGAACATCAAGAAACAAGAAGTCTGTCAAGACACCTTATGAGGTTTGGAATGGAAGGAAACCTAACATATCCTATTTCCACCCATTTGGAAGTAAGTGTTTTATCCTGAATCACAAAGTTCATTTGAAAACATTCCAACCAAAATCAGATGAAGGAATTTTCTTGGGATATTCTTCAGTCAGCAGAGCATTCAGGGTGCTGAACAAAAGGTCACTAAAACATGAAGAAACAATCCATGTTGTGTTTGATGAACCTAAGTTTACTGGTATGGAAGATGAAGATTGTGAACCTGCTGAGAATCAACAAATCAATGATTCAGATTGTGTTGAAGATTTGGAAAGATTCAATGACTTAAAAGTTTCGACATCGCTCATGCTAACACCCTGCTGGTAATGTTATCGATGCAACAACTAAAGCGCTTCAAGGATCTCAACAACCCCTGTAGAAGAAGCTACAAAGCAGACCTATCAAGATGAGGTTCCCGATAATCAAAATAATCGTAATCCACAATGGTTAAGGAATCACCCTGTTGAACAAGTTATTGGCAATGTACAAAGAAGGTGAGGACTAAGACAACTGGAAGCAATGTTTACTTGTTTTCTATCTCAAATGGAACCTAAAGTTGTTGAAGAAGCAATTTGATCCAGATTGGATAATTGCTATGCAAGAAGAATTAAATGAATTTGAAAGAAATCAAGTTTGGACACTAGTTGAAAGGCCAAGTCATGCAAATATCATTGGTACTAAGTGGGTATACAGAAATAAACTTGATGAATCTGGTACCATTGTAAGGAACAAGGCCAGACTAGTTGCAAAAGGCTATTCTCAAGCAGAAGGAATAGATTTTGATGAAACTTATGCACCTGTTGCAAGATTGGAAGCTATCAAATTATTCTTGGCACATGCTGCATATAAGAACTTCAAGGTATATAAAATGGATGTCAAAAGTGCATTTTTGAATGGCATTTTAGAGGAGGAAGTGTATGTACAGCAACCTCCTGGATTTGAAGTTAAAGATCAAGAAGATAAAGTGTATAGACTCAACAAAGCACTTTATGGATTGAAACAAGCACCAAGAGCATGGTATGAGACTCTATCTCAATTCTTGGTGGATAATGGTTTTACTAAAGGCACTATTGACAAGACACTTTTCAGAATCAGTGAAGGGGACAGCACCCTGCTGGTACAAATTTATGTGGATGACATAATATTTGGTTCTGAAAATGATTTACTTTGTGAAAAATTTGCAAATCTAGTGAAGAGCAAATTCCAAATGAGTATGATGGGAGAAATGAATTACTTTTTGGGATTGCAAGTTAAACAGATGAAAGATGGAATCTTCATTCATCAAACCAAGTATACCAAGGAGTTGCTGAAGAAGTTTGGTATGGAAAATAAAGACTAAGAATTCAACTCATATGAGTACAAATATCGACTGGATGAAGATAAAGAAGGCAAAGATGTTGATCGACCTTATACGTATGATGATAGGCATCTCACAGACCTAATCGCCAAGCAGACTGATATATCCTTTGATGTAGGTGTTTGTGCAAGATTTCAATCTAAACCTAAAGAAAGTCATTTAGGTGCAGTCAAGAGAATTCTCAAGTATCTAAAAGAGACTTTGGGAGTAGGGATATGGTATTCCAAGGAAGGAAGCTTCAAAGTTATATCCTACTCAGACTTACGATTATGCCTTGGATGCAAGATTGATAGAAAAAGCACCTCGTGAACCCAATCGCTTAATGGGAAATAGACTGGTTTCCTGGTTTAGCAAGAAACAGATTCTATATCAACTTCCACCATTGAAATTTTTAATACATTGTCGCTGGAAGTTGTCAGGTACAAGTACTATGGCTAAGACAACAATTAAGGGATTATGGAATTGAAGAAAATGAAATTCCAATTATGTGTGATAACACAAGTGCAATTGCAATCACAGAAAATCATGTTTTACACTCAAGAACCAAGCACATTGATGTGAGACACCATTTTATAAGAGATCATGTTGAAAAGAAAGATGTGGTGGTTCTATACATCCCCACCAAGATCAACTTGTCGATATCTTCACTAAACCACTTGACAGTGAAAGATTTGCTAAACTAAGGACTGAACTTGGAATTATAAAAGTTGACTGATGATCAACAGTGTACTGGAATTCACCAAGGGGATTAGTCTTTGCTATGTTGGGTGAGCTCACTTAGCAGATTAGTCATTGGTATCAACAATTCCATGTACTTATGTTTGGACAATTGAGCAAATGAGGTTGGCAAGAGGATTGGTCTTTGTCATGTTGGGTGAGCTCACTTGATGTGATCGATCATTGGTGTTAAACTTCATCTTGTATTATCAATTGAACAAAACAAGAAGAAAACAAGGATCATCAGCAGAGTACTTATGTCGGTGAGTCAGCTGAAGCCTATTTATCGCCAGACACCGAGCCCACCTGCGCCGAGGATCACCTCGCCGAAATGGAACGTTACTCACCACACATTTATTAAAGTCAAAAAGCGCTTTGGCGGGATATTTATTCTATCCTTTATTACCATGGTTAACATGATCTAACGGTTACAAACGTTATGGAGGAGTAATGGGGCCACGTGTCAAGACAAAGATTTATCCGCATTAATCGTGGTCAAGCATCAATGTACGTGGAACCGATTTACATAACTAATCAATCGCCTTCTCATTTATACGGGCTATCACACAAACAGATTCTCTACTTGCAAATCGCTTTATCACTACGATTTCTACACCGTGTGAACACAGATTTGAGAATCAATCTTCTTCATCTTATTCTTCTTATACAAATGGTGGAAAAGGTTGATGTCCGTGATTGAATCAAGCCAAAGTGTTAGAGGCTTTGTTGAGGATGCAAACAGAACTAAAACCGCCATTAACATTGGTCAAAGAATAAGGAGATATGCCGGTCTCGAGAATGTGCTCAATATAAGACTCGAGACAATTTCTTACACAAATGTTGTCGGGCTTCGGAGAAACATTCAAATACAGGAAGGAATCAAGCATTTAAAATCACGTGAATGGGCAAGAAATTTAAGTTTCCCAGCCATCGAGGGAAGTCTTTGGATTTGATGAAGTAGTGGATGGCTCACCAATCCAAGCAGCAATGGGATTGGACAGAATGGCGCTTGTTGATCGATCAAAACAAATGCAGCCACCAAATCCATTCTAGGCATCAACTCGCAAAACATATTGGAAGTGAATACAATCTGTGAGCAAACTCATTGCTAAAAACATACTTGGACTAGTTGGAAGTATGGATACTCTATCGTGACCCAAGATAGAGTTGATGATAATCATCTGCAGGAGCATGAAGTTTGATTGGGCTGGTTACTTCATTCACTATATGAAGAAGGTTTTCAAGGAGGAAAAAGAGGGAAGGAGGAAATCCAAGGCCTTGCCCTTAGGATTGATGGTTCGCACTCACCAATCATTTGGAAATCCTCGATGTAGCACCTGAAAAGATAAATCAATCTAGATATAAGAAGGAAATTGATTATGCTATTCCTGGTCTAGATGATGATGAAGAGGTTGCTGGAGAAGCTGTTGATGATGATAATGGTGGAGATGATGGTGATGCTGGTGGTGAGCATGTCAAGCAACCTAAAAAGAAATCTGTTAAACCTGCTGCACCAAAGAAAGCTGCTGAGAAAAGAAAGGATGGAGATACAAGGAAGATAACTGAAGTTTCAAAGCCTTCAAAGAAAACAAAGAAGCAAACGGCACAGATCATTGAGTCTGCCGAGGTCCAGCTGGAGGTTACTCAACTCGTTGTTGTTTGCAAGAAGAACAACGATTGTTGAAATCTTGAGGAACAACAAAGGAAGCCAAGAGAAAGAGGAAGTCTACTGTGGGTGAAAAGATGATGAACCCTTTCCAAGAGGAGAAAAGAAATCATTCATAAATGTAAACATGGAAAAGGAAAGAATCAAAAACTTGGAAGCTCAAAGAATCCAAGAGGCGTCGCCAAGAGAAGAGGAAGAAGAGGCTATTGAGGCCGAGCCCTTGACCATAATCAAGCTCGTGGAGATTATCGACTCTCACCAAGAGGTTGTCAAGTCTACGATGTCCGGATAAAGTTGTTGTTGAGCAATCTGCTTGAAGATATACAGCAGCTTCATCGACCACCGAGCCTCGCTGTAGTATCTATCAAGAACTACAAAGAAACCACCGAACCTCAACTCTCTGTGGTAGTTGGAAGAGGTAATTGAAGACTTGGTTGAAGACCCCTGCAAATGTGGCAAGAACTCGGGGGAAGAGCAATCATTCACTGACCTCGCCATGAGCATGTAAGTCGTGAGGAACCAAGTGTGGTATGATGGAAGTAGTAGGCACAAATGTACAACCTCAAAGAACCTACTAACTTTAGAATATCTCATTGAAGAAACCATGAACTTACTTGTGGAAGCTTTTGGAGGTCGAAGAAGCTACTGAATCGCCATTAGAAAGCCATCTATGCCATATGAGAAGGCATCTAGAAAGGGCAAAGTAGATCCTAACGCCAAAAGGTGCAAAACTACTTTCAAGTGGAAGTTTGGATTCTACAAGAGACAGAAACCACCACCGATCCAATGAGTGGATTTGAAGAATGGGCATTTGAGCAAAGCCTAGGTGTGGACACTGCTGGATTTAATAGACACTAACATGCCGCAATCCAGATCGATGGATCTTTTGGATGAAGGAAAGAAAAGTGGAGCTATTATGTTCAGAGATCCAAAGTTTACACTGCATGATGATTCATCGATTCTCGATGATGATACCCCTATGTTTCATGGGGAGACCAAAGTGGAGTGGCTACTGAAACAACAACTGAAGCTCTACCGGGTCAAGAAGCCACCGATATCATGTAAGGCAGAACTCCACTGAGATCGTAAGTCTCGCCGAGGCCAATGAGATCGGTGAGATGGATGAGGATCTACAGATCTCACCATGGATGATCTAGAGGCATTGATCAATGAAGGAATTAATTTGAGTCTTGGGTAGGCTAGCGGATGAATCTTCTACATTCCATGTTGTAGAGCCTACTGCACAAACGAAGCTCAACAGAGTGAGGATTTGGATGGAGAAAAGGTTACTGATTTCAATGAACCTAGTGCCAGTTCAGAAGAGTCCATTGAATATCAAGATGGATTTGACTTTGAGGGCATTCTTACTAAAACTGCCATCATCCTGCACAAGATTGGTCATGTAGAAGGATTCCAAGTGGATAATGAGGCTATATTCAATCCACAGAGAATTGAAGAGGAGGTACAGGTTGCTGGGCTACAAACAGCACCTGAACAAAGGTTGGAACATGAGGTACAGTGCTTTGAGTCTCAAACAAAGACACTGTGACAAAGGTTGGAACAAACTTTGGGTTTGGAGGAAACCCCGCTTTATTCTTTGGTAAGGTCAGCCTTGTAGTGGAGCCTCACTGGAGACAAGACCATTGAAGGGAAAGATGGTCGCAGATCACTTGTTAATAAGGATGAGCAAAACTTTGGACTTTGACTTTAGTGATGAGGAGTTTCAGATGCCTGAAGAAGAAAATGTTATTGTTGATCCACCTCGCATTTGTACTGCTTTTGAGGAACTCGCCCTTGATCCTATTCTCGAGGAATATGAAGGACCTAATCCTCGCCGGTCTAGATAGGAGTTGGGCGTTGGTTGTAAGCAATCGAGGCCACAAAGACAATGTCGAGAGCCTCGCTGATGAAGCTACTGGTGGAAGGATGACCAAAGTGAAGTGCCAGCTTGAGGTGTTGAATGAGTTAAGAATCGTGAGGCATGATATGCAACAGCTTATTAGGACTCAATCGACAGATAAGAACAAAGATTTGAAGAATCGATGAACTCATTAAATGAAACAGACAATCTGCTTGTCTGCTTGCTTTAAATTTTGCATCCACTCAAAATGCTGTCAATGACATGATGCTAGATGTAAGAGGAATCAAGCAAGGGAATACTTTGAAAGATAAGTTTCTGAAAGACCAACTTATTTCCATCCATCAGAAACTTGACAACCTTGCTACTACACCTAAACCTGCTGAGCCTGCTGCTGCACAACAACCTGCTTTGCTCGATCCCAAACTTCTTGAAAGAATCAATCACTTGGAGGAGACCTCGCAATCAAGGATTACCGCAATTGATACAAGAACCGGAGTTATAGAAGGTCAATTGAATAGAGTGGTCATCTCACAGGAAGGTATTCATGGCCTCATATCCCGTTTTGTTGATGATGTCACTAAGGGGGAAGAGGGCCAATCAGCTGCAGCAAAAGAGGCTACAAGACTCTTTGCAAAGAAAAAGATGGGAGGATGAGATCAATGCTCTCAGCAACTCGCATCCGGGCAGAGTTCAACTTACTGATGATCTCCTTAGACAATACAAGAAAGAATACTATAATAGAAGGAGACCTTATCATGACATGGGATATCTTGAAGGTCTAAACTCTTTCTTGGCATTGAAATTTTGGGAAACAAGAGTCAAAGCCTTAAGGGCAACTTACAGAGAGAGGCAGAGGTGGCGAGAGGTGGAAGAAGTGGCGAGGTGATAGGATCTTACCTATCACAAAAGCAAAGGACTCACTTGATGAATTCAAGGAACTGTACATGAAGTTTGGATTCGAGTGAATGATATCAATCTTATCCTGCTCAAGCTTGGAACCTGGTGGAAACAAGTTAATGCATACATTGATTTTACTTTGATTGAAAATGAGTGGATGAGGGATATGATAGAACAAATCAGCTCCTATCAAGAGCAAGCTGAGAAGGCTAGACAAGAAAGAGAAAAGAGACAATAGATCAGCATACCTACATTACTTTATCTTTGCTGTATCTAGTTTGTAATAGCTTTGAACAAATGATTTTAATGAAAGATGAATATTTGTTCTGTTTTTGTCTTAATCTTTTTGCTTTGCTGATTAGGTGAGGGTAGTGGCATGTTTAGGGCCAAATTATAGTGATTTTTATATATATTTTATGAATCAATTTCCCCCATATATGGATTATTTTCATAGATATCGGGCCTTATAGTCAAATATTGAGTAAATGAGGTTTTTAATGATTAAATATGAAAACGTATCGATTTTTATGTTTATTTGATGTTTTTATATTATTTTGGATATTATTACGTTTTGGTATGTTTTTGATATTTGTAGATACCCAATTAATGGTGGAAAAGATGATCCTAAAAGGCTAAATTTCGAGATTGAAGAGGATCAATTAGAGATATGGAAGATTAAAAGAGATAAGGAAAGAAATAATTGAAGATAAAGATGGGAAAATCACAAAATTCGATCTCAATGATATGGACGGGCGCCCATTATAAGCGCAGACGAGCGTCCGAGGTCGACGGGCGCCTGAAAGTGGTAAATCAAGGCCCAGAGTCAAGAATTGGATCGAGAGAGTTTGGACGGGAAGCAAACGAGCGCCTACACCAAATAATCCGAGAAAGTGGACGAGCGTCCGTAGTCGCATTCAAAGCAGAACCCACCTAATTCTATCAGAAAGCAAACGACTTACTCAATCTATAAATACAACAATTTGCGCTAACCCTAATTCATATCATTCAATACACGAAATTTCTCATACACTTTCAAGAGAGCTCACCCGCATCTTGGAGTTGAAGGCGGTCACCCGAGCCTTGTGCTCGGTGAACCGAGGTTAGATTAGGAGTAGATGTAGCTTTTCTTTTCGTTTCCATGGCGTTTCAACCATTGTTCAAGACTATGTGAGTTTGATTTTCAATTTATTCAATTCGCTTTTTCTTCATGATGTTTGATTTAGTTTGTATTTTTCTATGCGTTCTTTGATGTCATGAGAATAAATTGAAAGATTAGTTTTCTATTGATGTTTATAATACGGAAGTTGCATAAACGCCAGATCACCATAGAAAGATAGGATTTTTAATCGTTAATGATGACAAGTTAATCGATTAATTATCTAGGTTGCTAGATTCTAAAATACGAGAGTTAACTCGAATCTACACCGAGTGTTGTATGGAAATCGGCTTTCAACTTACGAGAGAGTAGAGATTGATAAATTGGATTTACTAAGGAATTAGGAATCCGTAGCTTGAGAATAAATTCACTAAGGAATTAGGGGTTTATATCTCGTGAAAGGGTGAAACCACAAATCGAATTAAAATCATGAATTGAACTAGGATTGAGATCACATAAGTTTGTATATTGGTTGTTCCCATGTCGTAGATTAGTTTGTTATTTTATTTCTTAGGTTAGATTACTTGAATTATTTTCTCTGCTTTTATGTTTTGTCGCTCATTTATTTGTTTTT